>VRLP01007374.1:0-22196 GCA_009660295.1 Lophius piscatorius | reverse complement strand
TAGCTTTGGACGAGACGCACAGAGGACGTTAGTAGCCGTTATTTCCATGGAAATGATGCAGAGAAAAAAAGCTATCAAACACAGAAAGTGATCAACAGCGGCTTTTGGTGAAAGTGACTCGGGGGCAGTGATGAACGAGACGGATGAACAAACTGACATCAACGATGAACAAACAGAAACGGACCTAAACGATGAAACAAACAGATACAGAAGTCTCCGGGTGATGGTACACCTGCAGCAACAGGTAGGCGGACCGTCACCAGACTCGGTAGAATTGTTACAAATACAGAATAACAGATACAAATACGGATGTATATCCAAAAGGTTTGCCGGTGACCAACAATAAAAGGTATACTTGTCGGTTAATAGTATTGCAGGCTGTAGAACTCTGATGGAAAAGCGGCGAACAGACAACGCCAGCGTCCTCTCCCTTTCATGAATGAAAGCTACTCAGTATGTATATTTTATTCAGAAGTGAATGATTTCAATCATCCAGTCATCAATTTTTCATTTTTTCATGTTTTGCTTGTATTAAAACTAGGCCTATGCTGCCATCCCCGACATCAAGGGTATATCTCCAGATCCCCTGCATTGTACAAACAATCCCCCTGATTGAACGCCTCAAATTGAACATGAATTTATGTCTGAAACTGTGTTTTTCATAAAAAAAAAACAACCTCCCCCTATTGTGTAAAATTTAACTATTAGTTTAAACTTTCATATATACAAGATAAATATTCTCAAATTGATTCATATGACTTAAATTTGGACTAAATCAGACCAATGGTTATTAATGTTCGAAAAACAGTGTTTTTCATAAAGAGGTTCCAACGATGACTATTAGAGTAAAATATGTTACAAAAAGACTAAATGACTGAATAAAATTATGGCCTGACAACTTTTGGAGATGACAAACTGGTCATCTGAAGCTTTGCTGTGAATTCCATCATCTCCACTCCCAATGAGGCCTCGGACATTTTATTAAAGTAATATAAATGTAGCGGTCTTATCTAAAACAAAAATCATCTCAGACAGTTTACAGTGCACCATTAAATATGACATCTAAAGTTTGGATCCTATGAAAATGAAAAAAAAATGGACAAAAGTTTGCCATTTGGAATAACAGCGATTCAGTCCAGCGGGTCGGTAAACGATGTTAACACTGAGCTGGTGTAAGTGTATGGTGAGTCCGTGCGGGACACGAGGAGTCATGGGTAGATTCTACTACAGCTACAGTGAGAACAAGGAAGAGCAAGACACAGACTTTCTCTTGCCCCGGCTCAGTGAGGTAAGAGGTGATCATTACCCGTATTATCATCAAGGACTTACACCCTCACAGCATAGCTGCCAATGATGAGATTCATTATGTGGTGAATATGTTATATTAATATGTAATATTATATATGCGTCTCCGACAAAGACGTAACAGGAAAGTATGTTGTCTTGCTGGATGTGTTGGTTATTTTCTTCTGGATCTTTTGATGTGCTGTCTACCGCAAATGACTTTGTCCTTTCAGTCTCAACAGTTCCAACAGTCCGTGCATGTACATTGGCTCTTGAAATGTGTTCAAGTTGTTAAGCAGCCCCCTCGCAAGCTAGTTAAATAAATCTGTCGCTTGACTGACATGACTGAAAACTACGAGCGACGCCCTATGATCTTGTTGCGGAAGGGACGTAGGCAGCAATGAAATCTGAGCACGAGTGGTCAGCTGGAAACATTTACAGTCGCATAATAGACACAGGTGTAAACGCCGATGTGTCTCACTGTCCGCTTGTGATCTGATCTCCCAAAACAAATTTTAAATCCAAGTCTAAACAGGGTCTGTTATAGTTTTTACACCCAGTCCGTCACTAGGGGAGAAACTTCAGTCCTTAACCAATGGAACTTAAGACCTTAGTACTATTTTAGAATCTTAACAATAAATAAAAGGGGTGACCCTTTTACAAGACTTCACAGCCGAAGTGCAGCTGTTTTGAGCGCTGTAGAGGCTGAGTGAACTAGTCAGTGACTAGTTTATGGAACTTGAGTGTGCTGGTTGTGAGAAGAAGAAGGACTCGGCCTTAATGGGAGCATCGTTGCATTGTTTACAGATAATCTGTGTAGACTTTGTAGCGACACCATTGAACACCTCAGCTGCCATCAATCCTGCCATTATCTCTACAACTTCTAAGAAATGTGTCACAGTATTTTTATTATCTCTATACAAAAGGGATAAAAATCATTGGTGATGATATATTTAGTAATCTTGTACGTTATCTGAGACCTTCTTTTATCAATATTTTCTCTCAGAGTGATATGAGCAGCCGTTTTCTGTGATAACGTTGCTGACAAACTTTCAGAATAAATGTGTTTTAATTCTCCATTTAATTATAATACTTGATTTACTGTAAACTAAAAAGAAACCATACTTTTATTTCCTCTAATCAGATGTTGCCCAACTCAAGTTCTCTAAAGTTAAAAACTCCTCCCATCTGCTACAGCTTTGTGAGGATAAGGACAGGAACCACTTGCATCCTGTTTTGCAGCAGCTTAGTGTGGGCTAGTTCTTGAATCTTGATTTGATGAACAACACAAAAGGATATAAGGTGGGTCGAAAATTTTATAATATAATAACAAAATAAAGAAAGAAAAACCTACTCTTGCACTCACTTACAGTGTAAATAAAGGTCTCAGGGTGATCAGTAATTACAATTTAATGATCAATTAGATATTTAAGTTGTCACTGCATTACTTAATTTATGTCTTGCAGCTTCTTTCTGAAATCATTCCTGTCATTAAGCTGCATTTATTCTTCCTGAGTTCAGCAGGAGATGGCACTGCGGGCCAACAATACTGAGCCAATTGGTAATGAAAGCTTGGACAAATGGCAGTTAGTTGGATCTGGGGGATTTGGTCGTGTCTACAAGGCCCGGCACAAGAGCTGGGGGTTTGATGTGGCCATAAAGATACATCACGACGGTGTTTGGTAAATGTATAAACATATTGTTTCTTATGTATCTTGGAGGACTTAGTTTAACTCATTAGATTCATCCACAGCTGTATATTAAAGAGCGTCTCAAGCAGCTCTGTCTTCTTCCCTTTTTCTCCAATCCTTGCAACAATGAGCAGCTTCACGCCTGCAGAGAGGGCACTGTATGAGGAGATTAGTTATATGGAGAAGGCTTCTTGTGAGTTTGTGCTGAGGGTCTATGGAATTTATCTGGGATGTCCGCCAGTTGGAGGAACATACATGCAACAGGGAATAGTGATGGAGTTGATGAGAAGAGGATCACTTCAGTCCCTGCTGAATGACCTAGGTTGCTCTCCACCGTGGGCCCTGGCCTTCCGCTTGGCCCATCAAGTGGCTTTGGGAATAAACTTCCTCCATTCTAGGAACCTTCTGCACCATGACTTACAGCCAAATAATGTACTGCTAAATGACGAGCTCAACGGAAAGGTGCCAGCAGCTTAAACTCCACTTTATTAACCACATATCTGAAAATGATGCCATTGTATGTTTAATGTGGCGATTCCCCTCTTCCTCTGCAGCTAGCAGACTTTGGTCTGTCCAGGGTTTCCATTAGTGCTTTGAGCAGCAGCAGAGGAGCATTAAAGGAGTCTGGAGGCTCATATAAATACATGCCCCCTGAGGCTTTTGCGGCATCATATGAACCGGTCCGTGCGTTTGACAAATACAGGTAACATTACAAATATAATATGACGAAAACAAGTACTACTGTATAAAACTATCTTAAAGTGTGGCTCACAAATTGATCTGTGTGTTAATAGCTATGGTATTCTGCTTTGGTCTATTCTTACTGGTAAAGAGCCATATCCAGGTATGTTTCATTTATTTATACAGAGTCAGGTCTTAGCTGTTTTCTTTCCCATTGTTTATTTGTAATTAAGTCGTACCCTTTCTTTAGTGATGTCATAGTCCATTTCTTAATTTTTTTTGCGTCCACCATTATGTCCCATGTAATTCAAAATGTTGTGTTTGTATGCCTTTCTTTATAATATTTAATTACATAGCTGCTGACTACAATCTTGTGGCACTGAGGATCCCTATGGGGGACAGACCTCCCTGTCGGGAATTGGACCGGATGAAGGTTGCGGGCCTGAAAGAGCTGATTGACCTCATGAAGAGGTGCTGGGACAAAAGTCCCTCAAACAGGCCTACCTTAACAGGTAGGTGTGTGTTACAGTAACACACACGGTCGGTGTTGCCTTATTAGAAGTATTTTCAAGAACAATGCACAAGTATTCCAATGTTTTAAATATATATTTTTTTCTATTGAATTGTTTTTTCCCTCGATTTTTGGGTGTTTTGAGATCGATATAATACAATAAAGAAATGTGTTATTTATATTTGAAATGGTTTTGGGTCCTGTCCCGGCTTATAACACAGGACTAAACTAACCATGACATCATTTACTATTTGTATGAGTATGTTTTTTAAGTAAATCCTGGTTTCTGTTTCAGAGTGCCTTGAAGTAACTGAGAGAGTGTTCTCAATGCATGATCGGGAAATTCACGATGTCGTCCGTCAAGTATTGAAAATACTGGTACAACATTAAAAATATTTTCAGGAAATAACTAATCACAATGAATTCATAAGAGCTTTATTCGTTCGTTGTAATATTCTTATGTCTTACTGTAGGATTCTGCAACTGATCAAACTTTTGGGATAACAGGTAGATTTTTACATCTACTTGTTGATTAAGTAATCTAACTACCGTTGCAAATTATTATCTGGAAGATAATTCCTTCTTTCTCACCCATTAAACCAGATATTTCTTTATCAGAGCCGTCACTGCCAAACAGTACGATGGATTGTGTGAGCTTTACAAAATCGGAAAGGTCTTCAATGCAGGTACGCCAAATTAACTTTGACCTTTCTCGCACATGAATCTAAAAAATACATTAAGTAGTTTAATTTAATCGGATAATTTCATTGACTCCTGCTTTAACTCGCAGCCAGAGTTCATACAAAACAAAAACAGAACATTATTGTAGATTTTTGATTACTTTCTTTTTTTTCTTCTTTTCATTAAATTACTTTAAAATGATGATGAAGCATCTCTGACATTCTCATCAATGCATTTAAAAATCGTATTAAGGCACACATAATTCAGTAATAATATTGACAGGACATCTGGAACTTTTGTATAATACACTAACTAATGCATTAATAGCCCAATATAAACTGAAAAATATTACTTTATTTCTGACAACAGGATTCTGCCAATGTTTCTAATGAAGAAATGGGTGAAACAGATAAAGGTGAGTATTTGTCTATACAATCATTTTATCAAGAAAATTATACTTTTGTTGTAGATTTTTTGTCTTATTAAGAAGTCTCATGGGTGCAATCAAAACATGATCGTGCCATCAATGATTTAATTTAACTTTCTACACATGTTGTATATGCGTCCATATTTTAAAACAGCAAAGTTTATCGATGACAACAGGCCGGAATTGATTCAAGTCGTTTCCGAGGTGATGGCAATAGCAGAGGAGATGGGAAACATGGTCCATGGTGAAGCCTACTCAGTGATTGAAGCCAAAGAGACGAGCCAGGAGAAAATGAGAGCACTGTACCAGAGGGCTCTTCGTCCTGGAGGGGTGACGGTAAAAGCAGCTTTCTACGATGCCCTCAAAAGACATCAGCCCAAACTAGTGGAGAGGCTTGGTAGGATTTAAGATCAAACAGTCAAATATTGAGTCTAAAATGTGAGTTGTTCTATAGTTTCTTAAACTTTGAATGTTCTTTTCTTTTCCTTCAGGTGGATTCTAAGGCTTATCTGACCTTCTTGAAACTTCACTGCTTGTGTGCCCGTACTTTTTTAAATTTGTGAATAAAATGTACTTTTTTAAAAATATATTTCAAATAAATGGGAAATTCTGCTTTCTCTCGTGTTCTTTCTTTTCACTATCATCATGATCTGCTGTGTAGGGACAATGTGTCAAACTGCAGAAGCTGCCTCAGAAAGAAGCCAGATATTTTTAAATATAATTACAAATCTCTTAAATTGAGCAAAGAAATCTGCCAATGGGATAAACCAATTATGCTAGATTCTGAGAAACTAAAACAGACATCAAAATTAGCAACAAAAAAGCTAAATTTAAGCAAATTCTACTTGTTATAGGTGTCCAAAACTCAATTGTTCAAGATAGACAAGCACAAAAGGAGCATTTTGATTCCCTAGAGAAGAATTTCATGTGAATGTATTGTTTTGTGATAATTCCTAAAGTGCCAATAAAATATGTCTGCCAAAAAACATTATCTATGATATCTTATTTTATGGACAAAGTTAGATATATATTTCCTAAAATTAGATAACGTTTCTCATCAAAAACTTTCTTGATGATACTATTTTTCTTTAAAAAAAAAAAAAATTTAAATTAGAGCAATAATGAGCAGGGTGAAATATAAATAAAATAATTAGTTTCCCCGAAAAACTTTTTTCCCTTTCTTGAAATTCCCCTACTGCAGTGAAGTAATCAGCAACAAACATGTTTGCTACTATAAGCGTCATGAAGTGGAGAAGCTGCTCGTGTCCTCCAACTGGGGGGATGGGGGTGTTAAAGAAAGTGAGTGAGAGAGAGAGAGAGAGAGAGAGAGAGAGAGAGAGAGACTGGCTAAGAGGCTTTCCATTTCAATTCCTCAGTAACTGTCACAAGCAGTCAGTCAGTCACCTGCAGATGATGGTGTCGAGGGCATCCCAGGCAACAAATTACTCTCCTGTCTCAGTTTAATTTACAGGTTTGCTGTTCATTACTCTCACACTAAATAATGGTCCTAACAATGTTCTGAAAATGAAAAAAAATATACATTTTGACAGACAGATCAGACATGTGTGAAGACATATCACCTCTCTTTGCATTCATCAACCTTGTTATCCGACTAGCAGTGATAAAAGCTTATAATATTATCGGTATCCGGAGTGCATTTTGAGCCTTTTTTGCACAAGGATTTTGGGATGTAAGTCATTACTACATTTTTGTGTGATTAATCAGTTATCTCATGTTGTCCTTCAAAGTTCTACCTTCAAATACAGACACAGATTTGTCTTCCTGCAGGCTTAGTGGGATTTAAGATAAAATAGTTTAGCTAAATTCATTCTTCAGGTGAATGAATTTAGCCAACTGAAGGAACAAACTGTCTGTTTTCATCGCCTTGCTGCGTCTGAAAGGAGCAGTGCGTGAGGTATAACAGTATTCTGGGATTCTGGGATTTGACCTCCACCTCATTCATAGGTCTGTCTCCGTGAGCGCTGTATAAAACACAGACCTCTACACCATGGTAATCCTCCAAGGAGAAACGTGTTTTCAAGTGTCATCTTGACCCATCCCTCTCTTCCTCAGTCCTACCGCCTCACTCCACCCTACACACCCATATCACCCCACCCCATACTGCATTAATACTTCCAATCCTCTTTGTGGGCGAGTGACGTCTGCTACTGTCAGAAACAGAGTTAAGCTCAGCAGTCATCGGGAGAACAGAGGGGAGAGAAGCTCCACAGATAACCAAGCAGCGATCCCTTCTGGGCCTCCACAGGGACGAATCCCTGCTACCTAAGCAAGATCTGACTCTCCTTCCCCAGCGGCTTCTCATGACTCCAGCTAGGGAACATACAGAGGTAGTCAACGTCATCATAAGGTCAGCTAAAAACTCTATTCACTCGGCTGAGGGCCTTAACGGCCTTGAATTCCAGTGATGAGAGCAGGCAAAGTGTAACGCAAACTCATTTGAGCCAGCAAGATTCTTTTAAGGGAGGTTCTTTATCTCTTCTTTTGACTTTTTTGAAAACTTGATTTGTGTTATCTTGTTTTACTGGTGATTTGGGTTTAACTGGCCAAAGAATAGATGGCCTTACAGCGTCTTCCCATGTCAGCTGTGTGTGAAAAGTTTTTCTATGAGCATGCATTTAAAGCCTGTTGATGTATACTTTATGACTGAACAGCAGCTTGAACGTGTTGGGACTTTTTGAGACCTGCTGCCGTGACTTGGTGTGTATGAAACACGTCGGTCCTTGACAAGCGTGTGTGAGAGTTGGAAGTGGAGGTCGTAGTCCTGGATTTCCTAGAGATGGAGGGTCATGGTTATGACCGATTTGGAGAAGTGGAAAGGGACAATTACCAAATCGACTATCGGAGGATTGTTGGGGACATGGAGCCAGCGCAGCCGCGAACCACAAACAGAGACGGGGAACAACCTCACCCCTGTGGGACCTTTGCCCACCCATTGCCACACGGACATGGCTATGAAACTGCAGCTCAGAGATACAGTGCAACGCGTATCCAAGCTGGATACGAACCTGAGAGGTGAGTCTCATATTCTTGCTCGGCCTTTCCCCACATAGAACAACACTGTAAGACCATGTACTTCTCTGATTTGCAGAAGCACTAATACAACTCAGATGGCATCCCTTTGTAGTAACATTGGTTGTGAGGTTTTACAAGCCAGTTTATCTGCCACCTTGGCAGCCAACCAAATCCTCTTACCTACTGCAGCCGATTGCCGTCATAGGTGTAGAGAAGGACGTATTACTTTTGTTAGCATTTCCTGTCTGCAATCCAAAGTTTTAAATAGGATTGGCTGCAACCTGAGTGAGTGAGACTGAGGTCATGAGAAAGACGGGCAAAACAACAATGCTTTCAAGAGCCATAAGTCATCCATACCTACAAATGAAAATGGACGACTTTAATGTGAGCGAGTGATAGATTTATGCACCCTGAATGCAACATTAGGAAGTCATGGATAGAGGATTGTCTAGCTTAGTCAGTGAAATATTTACTGAAGTTTTGAAAATCTGTAAAAGAGGCTAAAATCAGCCTGCAAATGAGAAGTTTGTCATGTATTTTTTGTCATATTTTGCCAATCCTAGCACAGATTCATCCCTATGTTGAGCTGTGTCTTTTTTCCATGTCTGTCTCTATATATGATAGCATGGCAGACTACCTCATAAGCGGAGGCACAGGCTATGTTCCTGAAGATGGACTGACAGCACAGCAGCTCTTTTCAATCGGTGATGGACTCACTTACAAGTAAGAGATCCTCACGACAATACACACCTTTATACGTTTACAGATCGATTTTATCAGCTTATATTTGATGGTATTGTACACTTAACACACTGACGCAGATATGTGTGTATGTGCATGTGAACACACGGTAACACACATCAGAGTTAATGGAACACCTTCCATTAAATGTTTTGTAATCTGTGATGCCACATCTGCTTAGGTTTTATCTAGAAGATTATAATCAGTAATTCTACTTTAAGGATGACACTGAGTGGTGTCACAGACATTAAAAGCAATGTGTGTGTGTGTGTGTGGGTGTGTGTGTGTGTGTGTGTGTGTGTGTTTGAAAACATCAGTGTATTAATGTGTAGTTTCCTTAATGGAGGCTGTAATCAGAGAAGGTTTGTCACAGAGGATAGATGCAGAGTACTGTGGGTGGCTGACAGATTATGTCAGCAGCCTTTAGAAATGGCAGTTCCATGATTATTACTGGTAATATTGGTCATAATCTTTGTTTACATTATACTTTTTCAGCTCAAAAACTGACCACATTTTTCTGTTTCTCCTCTCAGTGACTTTCTCATCCTCCCTGGTTTCATAGACTTTACCTCTGATGAGGTGGTGAGTATCATAACCCTGCATGGCGATTATCAGACATAGACGCTACACTACTGGTGCACAGTACAATATTTAATTTGGATGAAGTTTACGACACAATAAGTAGTTTCTGTTTCCAAACACAAACAGCTGCATTTGACCGAGGGTTAGGATGTCTTACGTGGAGTGCAGTATGCATTTTATGGACCACAATTCCTACTTTTGTATTCCTCATAGTAAGCACCGACATCTATTGCTGTAACCGTTCAGTGTTATTTCTTTGTCATGTGCCTTTAAGCAAACGGTTGTTTGTTTCGCTTGCTTTGTTTTCGCCTTTGCAAGCTCATCTGGGACAGTAAATTAATTTCATGCCTAGGTTACATGGATTATTGCTGGATAGCAGGTGTTCAGCACAGACACCTGCGTCCTCCAACAACCCGCAGGTGAATTCAACAAGTCCAACTCTAACCTTTCCAATCTGGCTTTTAGGCACATTGTAAAGAAAATCCAAACAAATGTAAGCATTTGGCTTTCAGGAGTGTTGTGAGCGACAGAGCAAACACAAACAATTTAGGTTGTTTTCAGCAAAACAGAAAAGTGCATTCATTTTCAAGCATCAACTAAGCTTTGTACGTCTCCTTAAATACCTTAATTAGTGTATATTGACTGGTTTCTTTTCAAAATGTGTCACCAGTGGGCTATTTCTTTTCCTCTTTTGTATATTTTGGCACTTCTCCAACATCTAAGATTTAGTATGAATTTAATCCGAATTACCGGGGTTTGTGGGTAAAAATTTATTAGAAAATATATTACAAATTTGAAAGTAAATGCCATCAATGAGCTAGTAATCAGACAAACTTTGTTTATCATTCAAATGTGAACACAGTCACAGTATTGTGGATAAATCTCTCTGATGTTGCCTCCGACATTCATCTTGATAAGCATTTTTTTGTGTGGTAGAGTTTCCAAATGAGGGTACTTACTCTTCCAAGACATTTCTGTTTAAATTGTATGGAAAGTATTTATGGCTGTGATATTCACATTTATCAGTGATGTATTTTCAAATGCACCTGTTTTTTTAAGGATCTAACCTCTGCATTGACAAGGAAGATAACCCTAAAAACACCTCTTATTTCGTCCCCCATGGATACAGTCACAGAGTCTTCCATGGCCATCGCCATGGCAGTGAGTACACTGCACAGCCTCACCCACACACCACACAGCAAATGCTTTACTTAGCTCTGCAGCTTCCTGTTTGAATGGGAGGATTTCACAAGAATGAGGTATTGGTTACTTCTTCAATGTTTTCAATGAATCCTTCTCTTCCCTTTGCTGCTTTCAGTTAATGGGTGGGATTGGAATTATTCATCATAACTGTACCGCTGAGTTCCAGGCCAATGAGGTGCGCAAAGTCAAGGTAAGATGGACAAGTCAACTGGCATTGCAGTGAATTGATGTGTTGCTTTTATTGCAATATTTTGTGATGCATTGTCAGTTTTGGGGATCTAATGCAAATATATTGTTTTGACATTAAATGCAGGAAAATTAGGAATTGAAGAGTGTAGTTACTTTTTTGAATATAGTGACCATGCTTTATGAATAACTCCTCAAAAATAACAAGAATAGTGATATTTATGTTTTTTCAGTTTTCTGAAAATCATTAAAAAAATATTTTCAAAAGTTTATCTAAAAACAACAAAAACTGTGTGTTTTCAGTAAGGAACTATTAAACTCCAGCTCAATCGCAGGTGCTCTAGAAGCAGTCCATCAGAGGGGGTGATTATTATTTGAATAATTACTTCAGAGAGAGATTTATTGGATTTCTCAATTCTATGCTTTGGTATGTCCAGTCCCAAATGTGCAAATAGATTTCCTATCATTTTCATGAACTGGTTACTCTCACAAGTGTTGCTGGAATATTTGCATTGAATATTTCAATTATATAATTGTAACCAGGAATTGATAAAGTGATAATTATAATAATAGTAATAATTTTCCACCCTTAGAATCACATTGGTGTGACCACTGACCCTTACCCTACATGTTTTTGCCATGCTAATACAGTATGTTTAAATGAAAAAATATCTGACAGGTCCTAGAGGTTGTACTTTGCTGCAAAAAAAGAAGAAGATACCAAACACTTGTTGTTTTACATTTTTAAATTTGATTTACAAAAGTTCAGGGTTATAGTAAGAATCAATGCCAAAATGGCTCCAGACTCCAGAGGTTAATGGTTATGAGTATAATCATTACGATGAAAATGACCTTCCATTCTACATGTTGTAATTATGATATTAATCATGACATGTAAACATCTTGGACAAGATCTTTGCATGCTTAAGGAATCACAACACTCCACTCTTGTTAACACCTCTCCACAGCCATTAGCAGAGGAAAACCCAATTGTTTGTTGAAACAGGTCTGAATTTTATGTCTTATATTAGATTTTCCTTTAATTTTCAGCACAGTTTAGTTTGAGATCAACACAACAATAGAGGAAATTAGAAGGGGGTCAAATACTTTTTCACATCGGTGCACATAGATGTTTTACGGAGCGCTTCTTGTTACGCTAGAAAGTCATATGTAACATCACTTCAACAATCATTTGCTATGCTCAATGTGTTTTTGTTCTTGTCAGAAATTTGAACAGGGCTTCATTACAGACCCAGTGGTAATGAGTCCCCGGCACACAGTGGGCGATGTGTTTGAGGCAAAGATACGCCATGGTTTCTCAGGGATCCCTGTTACAGAAACTGGCAAGATGGGTAGCAAGCTGGTGGGCATAGTCACCTCAAGAGACATAGACTTTCTGTCAGAGAAGGACCACGACAGACCCCTGGAGGAGGTGGGAGTTTACCTGATGTGTCTGTGTGCGTGTATAACAACATAGAGTCATTTATATAACAACAACAATATATCCAATGTGGGAGATGTTGATATACATGTGAATCAATTCAACATCCTTTTGATTCAGGCGATGTCAAAAAGAGAAGATTTAGTTGTTGCACCAGCTGGAGTTACACTGAAAGAAGCTAATGATATACTGCAACGCAGCAAAAAAGGTACATTTGTAAAGAAAATTACTCCAATGTAGAGAAAAAGTAACCAGCACTAGGATTTAGATACTTGCTTAATGTTTTTTGTTTCACTCATTTCACAATTTGTCTCTTCCAGGAAAGCTTCCCATAGTGAACGACAGTGATGAGCTGGTTGCCATCATTGCTCGGACTGACTTGAAAAAGAACAGGGATTATCCTCTGGCTTCCAAGGACTCCCGCAAACAGCTGCTGTGTGGAGCTGCTATCTGTACGAGGGAAGACGACAAATACAGACTGGACCTCCTCATGCAGGCAGGGGTGGATGTGGTCGTCCTGGTAGGGTTGTCCGACTTTATGATGTAATTCAGAAATCATAACATTTATGAGTCAGGCAAAACATCAACCTCTTGATACCGATAGGAATGAGTGTGTGAATGTAAATTTAAACTTGTAATGCATGTTCATATTCTATATTCTATTCACATTTTTACAGGATTCCTCCCAAGGAAACTCAGTGTATCAAATCAACATGATAAACTACATTAAACAGAAATATCCCGAACTACAGGTAGTTGGAGGAAATGGTAAGCTTTCCTGTTGTCTCACAGAACACTTTCCTTCCAACTCCTTTATATCACTTCTACCTCATTGAGCCCTTCTCTGTGCATCTGGCTCTCTCTAGTGGTGACGGCCGCTCAGGCAAAAAACCTCATCGATGCCGGTGTGGATGCCCTGAGAGTGGGCATGGGTTGTGGCTCCATCTGTATCACTCAAGAAGGTATGATTAAGAGTGCAAAGATGTGAATTCCAATAGATTAAAGACAAAATATTGACTTCCTGTCGTTTCAAAATGAGTCATTATTAGAAAAAATCGAGTCATAAAATGAGTTTAAGATAGTCCAGTCGCATTTATTAAATAATCATCTGATGGCTTTTATTCAAGTTGATCTCAGTTATTGTTTTGATTATCAGTAGAATCACCTACATTTATTCATATAGATTCAGCTGGAGTGATACATTAACATCATGTTTCATTTAATCAATGTAGAAAAATGTCTCTTATTTGTTTTGTTGTGAACAGACTGTTAATAAAATATGAGGATTAAAAAAGCAGAAGAGGATAGTTAAATTGATATTTTTCTCTCATCTTACCTAAATTTGCACTTGTTGTCAGTAATGGCATGTGGACGGCCTCAAGGTACGTCGGTGTACAAGGTGGCAGAGTATGCCCGTCGTTTTGGAGTGCCAGTAATCGCTGATGGTGGCATTCAGACTGTCGGCCATGTGGTGAAGGCTCTGGCCATGGGAGCATCGACAGGTATAAAAAAGGGTTATCCAGTCCTTGTTGCTCAAGTCTTTGATATTATTGGGATTTAAACTTGGGTAATTAGGTATCGTCATGGATGCGAGAGGGGGCTGGGAAGGGGGATAAAATGTCTCCTACTTGCTCTTCCGGTGGAATCTGACGCTAGGCTATATATGCTGCTTATACGCTAGGAATTTAATTGACATCCAAAGGCTATTTTGTAATTAGTGTGTCTTTTACAGAGGCGCTATAGACACATCAAACAATTTCAGAGTTTAACAGAGTTCGTAACACTACAAACGCATCACGACTTTGTCTTTGGTAGTGCCTTCTTATTTTTTTGGCTCTGCCCTTGACAAAAAAGTAAGTCAAATAAACAGTTATATATATAATATATATATAAACTAGTTTAGTATTCTTGTAAGCATTTTTGTCTCTGTCTTTTCACACCCATATTTTTTGTCATACTGTGTTTCTCTCCATAGTGATGATGGGGTCATTGCTTGCAGCAACCACCGAAGCTCCAGGAGAATATTTCTTTTCAGATGGCGTGCGTTTGAAAAAGTATAGAGGAATGGGATCCTTGGATGCGATGGAGAAAAATAACAGTCAGAAACGCTACTTCAGGTAAGAAGAGGGGTTCACAGAGCTCTTGTGCTGGTTAAACACTTATTATGGAAAAATGTAAGGGCATAGAATGCCATTATGGCACATTTATCTTTTGTGTGATTCATTTTTTTGTGTGTCCAGTGAGGGAGATAAAGTGAAGGTTGCTCAAGGTGTTTCAGGATCAGTACAAGACAAAGGCTCAATCCATAAATTTGTTCCTTACCTCATTGCTGGTATCCAACATGGCTGCCAGGACATAGGAGCCAAGAGTTTGTCCATTTTACGGTATGTGTGACATTGTAAGGGTGCATGTTAGAGCATTTACTGTGATTCATAAATGGTGTAAGGGCTTTGGGCTGGTGTGAGCTGTGTGTTTCCATGTCAGGTCTATGATGTACTGTGGAGAGCTGAAGTTTGAGAAGAGAACCATGTCTGCTCAGATGGAGGGAGGAGTCCATGGCCTCCACTCGTAAGCCTTACCTATGACTCCCTGAACCCTGCCTTCTGACCCCTTCTCCCTCGTCTGGAGGCTGTCTTTTTTGATTTGTCTCTCTTTCCTTATTCCTTTTAAATATTTTCATAGTGTTTGTTTCCATTACTGTATTTATGACCATCGTATGAGAGCCAAGCAATAACAATGTGTGTCTAAGCTTCATTTAAATACAGTTTTCTCTCGAGACCGTTCACTGTCAAATAGGTTATAATTAACCTGATGCTAGTCATCAAAATTGTCTTCTCTCTTCCTCTTTTCTTACCCATGCTATCACATTAGATATTCTTTTGTGCCATGTAAGTACACCCATATGGTTCCATAACTCCATCTTCCTTTCATTCATCTCCATCCAAGTTTGCCCCTATTGCAGTAAAATATAATCACAGCACAGGAAACACTCAAACTCTTCTTTCTTTTCCATACGTAGTTATGAAAAGCGGCTTTACTGAGGCGGGAGGAAGAGGAAACACTCGAGCAGGACCTAGTGTCCCAACCCCAGCACCTTTGGGTAGATGCACTGGGCGCACATGATCAAACTACAAACAGCAAGCTGTCGTTGCTATACAGCCTTCTGGGCCTCCTGGTTGTCTGTCCATCTCTGACTCCTCTAAGACGGATGAAACATACTTAAACCCAAGTTTAACGGTCAAGAGCCATATAGTTTAAATCCATGACACGAACTCTGACTTTGTCCTGCTGTAGACAAGATGTAATCAGGGTAATTTAATTAACCATGGTGCTGATCCATTCCAACAATAAAAAAGGAAAAGCTGAGCTAATAAGACTTTGCTGGCCTCAGCTGCAATCTGATGTCCGATACCTTGCTTACTACAAAAAAGACAGAATATTTTTGGGTATTTTATTTTATTAAAAGAGGAAAGTAACACAAAGTTAATACGGTTTAAGACAGATCTCTTATGATAAAAGAAAGCATATTCAAACCATGTAAAATGACATCTAATTATACGTATATTCACATTTTCTAGCTTGCTTCCTACTGAGTCAGGAGAAAACACAGTTTAGTTCAAACAACAAAAATGATTTTGCAATCACCCCCTGCACATCATATATTACAGCATTGGTTATTATTGGTTTAGAAACCAAACCAATGTAGTAAGAAGATTCTGTTCTAATATTACACATGGCTTATTTAAAAGAAATGTAATGTATTTTCTCTGACAGGTGAAAGTTTGACTTTTATACAATGAAAGCTCGGCTCTGATCATCTTGCGCCAATCGCGCCCGGAGTCAGTGAGAACGTAGGATACACTGTAATGCTGCAGTGTTCAATGTTTAGCATCAGCCTTAATTTCTTTACCGTATCCTATACGCATTTGTAACAAGGCGCGTCTTGAAGGAGCAATCAATTGGTAATCTCAGTCTGGATTTTCCTCTTTTTTTCTTATTTGGCTTTGATATTCTTGTGAAAAAATATTTTGCATCTCACTTATCAGATTATAATTCCATAGATCATTCCATGATTTCAGTCAAAATATAGTCACATTTCTCGATCATGCCATTTTGTCATCTTCTGTAACTTATTTATGAAAAATACATTATCAATAACATGGAGATTGAATGTACATAATATAGAAGACATTTTTAATTTTTCAGGTTCAGAATTTAAAAACAATAAATAGTGAATTCGATTGACTTCGATGATGTAAGGAAATTAGGGAAGTAACAAATTGTTACTACATCAGATTTTGGTCTTTGTTGATTTCTTGAGAGACGGTTGATGAATCAGATTACAATGTGATTGCTTAATTTGAGTGAGGCACTCAAGGTCTTTTAAAATATCACGTGTCTCTCTATAAACTGTTTTGCAAGGTTTTGACTCGAATTGAATTAGCTATTTATTGGTTGACAGATATCTTCCTTTAGATATACATCAAATGTATCTGGCTTCTTCTATTACCATTGACATATATCCATCCTAGTAGTGTTGAATAAAGATACTTTGTAAAAGGAATTGTTAGGAATTTTCATTCATGTCACATCTCCTTAAAGGCAAAATTTGTCAAGAGACCAATATATTCAGATTCCAAAACTTCAGTATACAGAAAGCTACAGATGATACAGTATGTGACCTTCTGACCTCTCTTGAAAGATGCATGCTCAGGTTCTAACAGGAACAGTACTCAATAGTAGCCAGATTTAAACAAAACAGGTTCCAATTATTACAATATAAACAGATGAGTCACAGAGATGTGAGGGTTAGAGAAGCAATCCTTTGTGTGTGTGTGTGTGAGTTTGCTCAGAATTTTGATTCTTATTATTATGCTTATTATTACACCACACCAAAGTAACATATAATATTCCACGAGGAAAGCGAAACGTGCCAATAATAAACATTTGCCAAATTTTTTCGCAAGGCAATTACCAGCGAGAGAATGACCCCATGTTTCCTCACAATCACAGACTGTAAGTTTGTGATCCCTTTGCTTAATCAGTTTTCTTATTTATATCTATAATAGGTTTTGTGTTTCAGCTCATATTTTTTTCATCCACTTATAGAATAAAATAGAATAGAACAAACTTCATTAATCCCCATGGAGAAATATAAGTGTTACAGCAGCTTATCTTTGAAGAATGCCCTGATCTGTATTCCTTTGATGGATTCTACAATCCTCTATAAAGGATAGCTTCAGGCTCATGTTCAACATGTCAATTTTTGTATAACTGGCGACCTTAAAGCTGGAGATATTTTATCTATTACATAGATTCATGTCTCACTGGAAGGCCGATTTAAAGTAGATTATTCAACAACATTAAAAAACATAATGAGCTCAGTGAATTCAACCATTACAGACATCATATATAGCTATATCAATTTAACAGTATTTATAAAAAATTAAGTCGGATATGTACAACGTATCAGTATTGGTTGGTGAGTCTGCTATTTCTTAACAATATCATGCAAGATCCGATAATAACTAGGCTTTAATGACCTAAAGCTCTATGGTGTCACTGCAAACACTAAGAGCATCAATTTGTTTGCACACGCTGACAAACTCTGCTTGTACAGCGAGTTCCCATTCCAGTTGTTTGCTTTCACTCAGATGTTTAGTCCCTGCCAGTCGGCCCGATCCATGACTCTCCTGGGAAGCTAAGCTCAGGGTCCGGTAACGCCTGAAGTAAGGCAGGTGGTTAATTGCTCGTGGGAGGCTGCTCTGGGCAAAGTTTTGACCACGGTTGGCCCAGGAATTTGAGTGCAGCTTTCCTGTCTCCTTGGAGCTGCGGCACAGACCCTTGGTTGGGCCTGACACAGTTCTTCTCCAATCCCACTGCTCTGGTGACGATTGGGTCTTACTGTGTGGGGTCAAAGAGACGTTTGCCTGGGAAGGTTTGGAACTAGCGGCATTCTCCTGATGCACATCTCCACAGGAAGTAGTACGGTATAAGGTATTTCCCACAGAGCTAGGCCCTTGCTGTGAAATACCGTGGCTAGGAGAGTTCAAAGAAATACTGGAGGGACCATGGAAAAGTCTTGGCAAACCAAATATACTGTCAGAAAAAAGGGAGTCACTGAACAGAGCATGATCAATGCTACGGGATAGGTTTATCGGAGATGGGGGCTGTAGGTCTATGGTGGAATCGGTGTCCAGTCCTTGACTAGCCAATGATGAGAAATTCAGCCTAACTGCATTTTGGGGCTCGGGTGTTTGGTTTGGGGAAGTAGATCGGTACAATAAAGTGTTCTGGGTTTGGCTGGACTTGGAGACACAGTCTAGCTCATTTCCAAGAGGATCCACCATTGAAAAAAGAGGAAGAGTCTCTGACTGTCCCTCATTGATGACATCACAGACCACAAGTTGTTCCTGTTTATTCTGAGACAAGGAATTGTGAGAGGAGAGGACAGGAGGATGTATTCCTGTCTGTAAGGGCAAGGTTTGCACTTGTGATGGGGAGCTGTAGGACAGTTGCGTCCAAGATCTTGGCCGAGAATGAGTTATAGTTTTGACAGAGGAGCTTTTGTGACAGAATAGAGGGCATGCACCAATTAAAGATAACCCTAGACATACGCCGCCCTCACAGAGCCTACAACTTACCTGGTAACTCCACCAGGGCCAAGGCTGGAAGCCATAGCCATCAACCCCTCCGAAACCAAGAGCATGAAGGATCCCATAAAGCTGGAGCCCTCCACAACCTAACAAACACAAGGAAGCCCCGACCCCAGCTCCTGCAGCTCTACCCCAGTCCTCTACTTTGGCAAAGGGGGAATTTGTTAGTTGCATCACGTCAGGAGATCCGCCATTCTCTCCATTGTCATTCAGTCTGTAGATGTGTTTAGTGTTGAATCGTATTAGGCAGTAAAAGATGAGGTAGGAGCATGAGAGTAAGATGGTGAGACAAACAAACATGCCATGAGGGAATAAGAGGATCACAGTGGGGAGGCTGCTGAATAGCTGGAGCATGCCAGCACACCCTAGAGAGACTACAAAATGCAACAGAGACATACACATTAACAGGCAAGGTTTGGGCAAGACGGAGAATGAGGTTAAATTAGCAAGCGATAGATTCATGCGTGAGTGCAAGGAAAGAAGAAGGATCGCCAGAGAAAAGCTCGACATCAAACAGGGAAAAGGAAGCTCAGAGAGAATCAGAGAACCCAGAGGGGGAAGTTGATCCTGATGACTGTAAGCATCGTAGAGCAAACGATAAGCTTGGACCCCTGCAAATGCTAGAAGGAAAAAGTGCAGCAAAGTGAGGTAGAGGATTCCTGGTGGGCAGCGCAGTGGCAGACCCAAGAGGCAGATCACAGAGATTAGGCCAATTACAGTGAAGACAGACCCCAAGCCGTAGATGTGTGCTTCCCATGCAAATCCCCATGTGGCGAGGGCCGAGTTCCAGTCTGAATACAGAGGGACGAAGAAGGCAGGGGTGTGAGCCAGAGAGGGGTGGAGGGGTTTATTAGAAGGGAAATCATCTGGGAAGGTGTGAGTCGAGGATTGGTTTGATATTTTGCAAGGTGTGGCAGAAGTAGCCATGTTCCCATCAATCCAGGCTGTTCCATCTGCCTTTGAGTCAACACTGGAGTCATCTATGAGGCAAGTACAGAAAAAAATGAAATTTTAAATAGTAATACGAAAGAAATGTTGAAAAAGCTTTAAAAAACGTTTTTGCTGGTTGATGGATATGGGGCGCTGTTTGTAAAGTAGAACATGGTGATTTTAACAGCAACATTTTGCCACATTTAGCACCAAATGTTAAATCTATAGGTTAAATAAAAGGAATCAAATGTTAACTCAAACTCTAAATGTTGAAAAAATGAATCTAAATGTTGAGCCTCAATGTTGAATTATATATCTAATATGAATTTTAAATCCAAATGTTAAATGCTCTATCTAAATCTAAATGTTGAACGTAAATGTTGAGAACAATGAAAACATGTAACTTTACAGAACTGTTCAACAGCATACCAAGGATGACGAAAAGGATTCAGTTATGTTACATGTTTTTAGTTATTCAGGTAGACTCTAAAGGTAGTTCGCTAATTTAGGTTAGATTGCCAGGAAAATCCCGCCGCTGGTCCCTGAAGCCACTGTCCTCTCACCCATCGAGTTTATGTTTGCTCTTAAACACCCGTTTTCCGGGGCCAGAGCCATTTTCTTCTGCAGAGGGAAAGCTAAAATCCGTCTCCAATTTGGAACGGGCCAAGAACTGGCTAAGAAACTGCCTCGGTGAAAAATGGATCACGTTTATAATGGAATGAATTGGTTTTCTTCATCAAACTTTTATTTTGGTACTTCCGCTGACGTCAGTATTTAATTATTTCATTGCCTTTTTTAATGACGATTACACTAATTATTTCTCCGAAAAGTCGGGTAAATTATGGAATCGTCGGTAGAACTTTACATTACAGCACGTTAATAAGGTGGTAATAGTAGTTTAAATGTGGTGGTAATAAAGAGGTAATAATTATGTAATACCAAGTAATTACCAAAATAATACCTTGGTAATAACAATGACTACATATGGGTAATATTTCACCGGAATTTATGTTTATTTATGTGGCTATATTAGTACAATATTTGGTTTAAAAAATGGTAATATGGGGATACTATAATAACATGATAACTAATTATTCTCTTCATCTCAGAGTTGGTTTAGGTTGTTTGATGTATTATTGTATTATATTATTTATTATTTATTTATTATTTACTCGTTAAATCAAAACATGGTATTAACTGCTGCTTTTTATGAAGATTAACTACAAGACGACTTTTGCATCTGCGCAGTATAGACAGTCCGGGTGCTGCACTGCCCTTACTGTTGAGTTCCGCTTTTTTCTTTCTGTCAACATCACGTTAAAACCTGACATTTAAAAAAACGTTTTTTGACATTTGTGAAACAAAACATGCCCCAAGGGTTAGATATTTTTTCGAGATTTTTATTTGAGTTATTGGTCCTAATTTGTTAAAAAAAAATTCGCCTGTTACTATATATCTCTGCACCTTGTTGGGTGGAGTTAACGACATTGATGATTGTAATAGGAAATATTAGTTATTTTTAATTTCCATGTCTAATTTATATTATTTGTTTTCACACAGATATATTTTAACACTGTATGGTAAGAGATGATTTTTGTGAGTAAAAATAAATTTTTTTTAAAGAAATGGGAAGTACAATAAATTAAGCAATGATGAATATCAATAAAAATACATGTTCATACAAGGCATTCATTTTATGTTTTAAATGTGAAATATGTAGAAGGCATCAATAGTATCACATGTGTATAGTTGAAAGTAATGAGAAATTAAATAAAAAAGGGTAGGTTTTTTTTTAACGTTTTGCACCACTGATTCATGGTTATTAAACGGAAACTGCCAAAGGGTTTCTTGGTAAGAAGTGACAAGATTAAACATACAATTTGTAAATTATTACGTTGAAACAAAATGGAATGTTTGGATCATAATGGTTGGATGCAAATCAGCATTATAATATGGTGATTACCAATTTCAATCTAATTTGGAAGGTATTACGCCGATAGTAGCCTATAATACCTTGAAACATCAACGTATATAATCTCATTATTATAATAATAATAATAATAATACATTTAATTTATAATGCACTTTACATTTGGATCAAATCTCAAAGTGCTACAAAGTAAAAGCAGATAAAAGCATAAATAAAAAA
>VRLP01007373.1:0-22213 GCA_009660295.1 Lophius piscatorius | reverse complement strand
GACCATAAATGACAAATCAACACATTGAACCTGATCCATCAGACCAGACCACCTTCTTCCACTGCACCATGGTCCAGTTTAAGAGCATTTTGTCCTGTTGTTGAAGCAGGAGTGACGGACAAGAGTAAGGATCTGAGAGTAAGGATCTGAGAGTAAGGATCTGAGAGTAAGGATCTGAGAGTAAGGATCTGAGAGTCTTTGACGAGGACCAGATTGTACTGCTATACGACTGGGTCAGAATATCTCCAGAACTGCAGGTCTTGTGGGTGTCTCCTAGTCTGCAGTGTTTAGAACCGACCAAAGTGGTCTAAGGAAGGAGAAGCAGAGTCCTGGTTGCCCGGGGTACCTTTGTGGTCGATGTTAATGAAGACTAGCCCACGTTGTATGATCCCACCGAAGAATTTTCCTTCAGATTATGATGTCATAATTTACAGTTATCTGGTTAAGCATATTTGACATGCTCCTGTGTTTGACGCGTGATCAAGTATCACAGACAGTAAATGATTTGCAGAACTGAGAATCCTGCTTGAGCTCAGGTACTGGGACTTAGCATTTTAGATTTGGCTGTAATTTGTTACCGAGTTTCCCTTCCCATTCCTGGGGATGTCCGTCTGTTGTAGGGTCCATTCTTAGGGAGGCGTCAGTGATGTGTCAGTCAAGACAGAGGATCCTCCTGAAGGTCCGGTCAGACTCTAGCCCGCTCTGACTCACATTCAATGTCCTCCATGTTTCCCCGTATTTCCATAATGCAACACAGGCAACGGAGGGTAAGACAGAAATCTACCAGTTACTTTTTGGTATAAAAGGTAGATTAAAGTCTGCGGTGGATAATAATAATATTAAATGATACGTCTCAGATAATGGATCCACAGAACATCATGTCTACCTTTTCGTATCAAGGCTGGAGGGACCCGGACCGTCAGACGCGCTTTGTTTTGTACCGAATCAGTCAGTCTTCCTGAGTTGTTTACTGGATCATCGTCTGCTACACACAATAATCAAACTGTAACTCGTGCATTCTGAGATGTTTTGCTTTGTTGTTTGTCCTCGCCCAAACTACGTGAACCCCAGAGCGCCGCTGTCACGTTGATATATGGCCTCATGCTTCGCTGCTTATTCAATATGAGACAAAATAATCTCAAACTCCACGCCGTTCCACGAGCAGATAAGACGGACCGATACCATCCACTCATTTTTCATAATGCTTATCTCGATTGAGGGTTCTGTTCGGCCCGGGCCCAATGACAATAAGCACAAGTGTTTATTGGTGTGCTGGCGATTGATTGTTGTAGCAGTCTGGCTGTGATTGATTATGTTCATGTCTGGATTCACCAGGAACCGACAGGTTGTTCCTTCTGCAGGTATGAGCTGATGATGCATGATGATTAAATATGATCTGTCTCATACACACACACACACACACACCTACGCACACAAACACAAACACACATGCACACTCACACACACAAACACAACAAACACATACATACACGCCGAACAAACACCCACACACACCAGCAAACAAATACACACACACACACATAGACACACACACACACACGTGTGCGCATCCACGCACACACATTTACACACACACATACACGCGCGCACACTCTCACAGACATAAACAAACAACGGCATTCACACACACAAACAAATAAACACACACATACATGCACGCCCACACGTGCGCATACACATACACACACACACACACATGCACACTCACACACACGAACACTGCAGATACTGTGTCTCAGTATCATTACCAAAGAATCTTCCTCTAGGATTCTCTAAAGCGTGTAAAGACTTCTAAGAAAATAAACTTAATAATTAACAATGCAAAAAAAGGAAATATTTAAAGGAATAAATATTTAAAATAAAATAAAAAATACAATTTAAATAAATAAATACATAAATACAAGAAAGAATACAATTTAAATAAATATATGATAAATGAATGTATAAAATATATAATAAGACAAAAAATTTACATAAATACAGAAAATAAACAAAATATAGAAAGGTAAATGAATAAATTAGTCAATGAATTAATAAATAAATAAGTCAATGAATTAATAAATAAAGAAGATAAAATAACAGACATAAAATAAAAGTATGAAATGAAAAAAGAAAATGAAAATCATTGGTTGTGTGACTGAACTGCACATAATGTTTGTTGTGTTTTTAAACACATCATGTGTGATACATCATCCAGAAATAAATGAGAGTAAATTAAATGGAGAACTTAACCAAATATCACCAAAATTTAAAAGGAATAATAAACCAACTTATCAAATAAAAATGTATTAAAAATGCATGAATAAAAAAATAAAAAAATAAAAATTAAATAAATGTAACAAAAACTTAAAAATAAATAAACGAAATGATTTTTTTTTTTTTTGATTAATATTATTACTATTAATAAATAAAATAGATAAACGAATGAAAGAAAATAAATATTCAAAATAAATATTGTCGCAAAAATTAACCAATAATAAGCGCATAAATGACAAAAAAATGCAATAAAAATATTACTTGAAATAAAAAATTGAAAAGTTGCTTTAAAGAAAAGAAAAAAAACAAAATAATATAAACAACAATTGTCTGCCTATACATCAGATTAGATTTGGTGTTTTTCAAAGACTATGGGTGATCCATTATCAAAATGAAAAACTTTAAAATGTACTCAAAGTCTTCTTAATAACTTTGAGGAGAGGAATGAAGTTCCAGAGTGTGTTAGAGCAAGAAACACGACGTCACTGAGTTTTAGAATCTGTCTCTCTGAACTTAATGACAGGGTGGTCTGCATTAATCTGACTTTACTCTGACCTCATGCATGAAGATCAGCTTTTTTCCTGATGATGGTCAGTATATCTCATCTTTGGCTTGAGGACATCTAATAGCTCTAATACTAAATGGAAGCGGGGATTAATATAAATGTGGACAACTAATTCCATTTTTTAAATTGAGTCCCGTCAAATGTCCTCTTGATTCATCATAGTTATTTATTCATGTTGGTCTATTCATGAATAGATAACTATGATCCACATTATTCATGTGCATGATTTCTGCTTTCCTCCATCAACACAAATGGAGTGCGACAAATCAAGGCTAGCCTGTTTTCTTCTCTTTTCGCCTTGAGCTGGCCAGTTTTGAAAACAGTCTCACCTGAGGGTGCTTTTAACAGCCGCTGTGGAGCTTTTTTCACATAATGGACCTCGGTCTTGCCGGTTCCAAATATGACATACGACACAGAACTCACACATCCATCGTAAAGGTCAGGTAAGAAAGGTAGTTTAATATTCTTTATTTTCCACTTTGCCATCACCTCTCCTACAGGTGAATATCTTGCCGCTCTGGCTGCTCTTGTTGTTAATTGGCACAGCCTCACCTTTAACTGCCGGCTCCCTTTGAGTACGCGGGGCCAGATGGAGATCTCATGGTCACTTATTATAGTTGGATGAGCTCGTCTGGGGAGCAGATGTCCATATAGCATCGAGCCAGACCCTCACCTCTGACTGAGCCTCGCCTGTTTCACTTGTGAGAAGAACGGTGATTCTCATTTGAAGTGTGCCACATAATAAATCTGACCAGTTAGTGTCTGGGCTCCCCTGATTCTAGAATAAAATTAAGCATCTTGAGAACAGAACATAAATATTAGCCTCTGCCCTCGTGGCGAGGAGGGGGATACGGCACTGGTCTCTGCCCATCTGCCTTTTACCATTTGTTTCTGGAGCATTACTAACAAAGAACCTTCCACACCTGACAGGAAATGACTACAATTAGACATTCGCCCATTTAGGAACTTGTCATTGTTGTCTGAAGGTTGGTCCTGTGAGTGGGTGGGTTTGGTCTAAAAAGAGCCGCATAACTCAAAATCTGTTCCATGATGTTTCACAAATTACTTCTGCACTTCATTTCTCTTAATTTTAATATGTTCCTTAAGTTTTGCAGTTAAAAGTTATTAACAGGAACTCATTTGAATTAAAAACCCGTTCTGCTCATGCTTATTGTAAATTAACTAATACTAATTAAATACCCAAAATATACTGAAGATAAATCCACAGATAACAGACCTAAAATTATTTAAAGTCAGTAACATTTTACCTGTTACTATGTCCGATTAATCTGTTAGCTAGCACAAAAAATAACAATATTTATGTCCTTTTCGGTTGTTTTTTTTTTTTAATGAAAAAGACTACGTAATTATAATATAGTTATACCAAGAAACCAAACAATCAATGAATTTTCTCGGAATTTCTAACTATTGCATCGAATTTCCTAGAAATACCACAAAGTTGATGTTATTCTTCATGCTTTTTGTGGGACAGGACCGGGAGGACTCTCTATTTGTCACAGTTGGATAGCCAATTGAAGCAAAACGTGCCAAAAATGGGATTTTGAGCCCAGTGGGGGATCAAATCCCTCTCAGCTGCCCCTGAACATGTGTTTCTGGAACATTACTAAAAAAAAACATCACTAATCTTCCTGCACACAACAGGAAAGTACTAAAATTATGCTTTTTGCCAGGTTCTTTTTTTCTTTGTTTGTTTCTTCATTTCCATGGTTACAGGTTGACTCAAGGCCCGTCCTGTGAGTGGGTGGATTTTTGTCCTCGATGAGTTTCATAACTCCAAAACTCTTCCATGTTGTTTCACAATTTTTATATCTTCTGACTTTCTTTCTTTAATGAAATGCACCAAAGTCTTTCATGGTTATTAATATTCTTACATCTACCTGTATGGATGCTGTTCACGCTCTCCACTCCTCCTCAGAATGGAAATTGGAACAGAAATGAATAAGTGACAAGCAGAAAAACAGCAAAATGAGGTTTGAGTGAAACGGACTGAAGAGAATAAAAGTGTGATTTTTCTTTCTCTCCTAACAAGTCGAGATACGGGTTTTGATATACATGAGTAAACGCACATTTTTCATGCTAATTTTCTGCGGCGCTCTTCATCTTTCACCCTTTGCGTGCAGGAATAGGAAACTATTGACCCGGCTACTCCAGATGTTAGATAGGGCCGGTCCCTGATTGGACGCCACGGTGCTTTAGTCGGCTTAATTGGCCACAACTAAAGAATTAAAGCAAGGAGATAAATGAGAGGGGAAATGTGGAATTGGAATAAAATTTAAGGCTGGGTCCCGAACGCCTCATTATTTGTTGGCTGACACTTCTGCAGCGGGAGTGAAGAACACCTCTGAAGTAAATGAGAAGTGTGATGCAGCAGCTCTGACTTCTGGAGCGTGTTTGGGTTCTGTTGTTGTTGATGTAGATCAGAAGAAGAAAGGTGCTGAGGGCAAATCTTCTGAAGGATGTGGGTTTTGTGGATGCAGTTTGGATTCGTAATGGAGTTGCCTTTAATTTCCGCTCTGAGAGAATTGACTGTAAAAAAAAAAATATGGAAATTGAAATGCTGTTTAATATGTATTCGTAGGAAACGTCAGCAAAAGTGCATTCATGCATTTTCATGAGTGGTTTGTTTTTTTTACATTAAAAATTAGAGATTTGACTTCAGCTCATTTTAAATTCAGCAAATATAAACACTAAGATAAACACGAAACTCCAACTATGTCCTGCTGCAGGATTAATTAACTAAAGAAAAGATAATTAGAGCATAATTTAATAAATACATATTTAATGATAAAATAAACAAATAATACACACATTTCAAAAAATGAAAAACAAATGAATTAAATCAATAGTGAATAAATAGATACAAAAAAAAATATAAACAATTATTAAATTATATGAAAAAAGATCAGGAGTTGTCTGACTAAAACTTCATATTTGATGTATTCCAAAATCTTCATGGGCGTGACGTTATCCAAACAACGAGAGAAAAATCAACAAATGTTTTTATCGTACAACATTCAATCAATTTATTATATTCATTCTTAATATATATAGAAATTTTTACGTGTGAAAAAAGTATTTTATTAACCAAAAAACAAACTAAAAAACTATTTGCCATCCCCATCTACACACAAGATAAAACAACAGGAACTGACCCGAGGGAATGCTGGACGTATTGACAACGTATTAAGTATTAAAAAAAGAATACAAAAATAATAAAAAATTTAGATGTAGAAACATAAAAATTGACTATAATGAGAGAAATAAATAACAATAAATAATAAAATAGTTTTAGTTGAAAGTCTGCCTTAAAACATATGTCTTGAGTTTTAATAGGTGTCGCTTATTTTATTTAGAGAAATCCATGGTACCAGCGTATCCACATGGATCAGTACAGAGACCCACTCCTTACAGACAGAACCATAAATACATCTAACTGGGTATCTTTCCGAGATTTTTGTTTTTATTTCATGTTTCATGGCATCATTTAACATTAGCTCTTCAACATCCAGGATTCACACCCACAATTTCTTGCCTTCTGTAGTTGATACATAAAGTTGTGATTGTTCAGAACCTCTGGATCGGACAAAGGTGGTATGAACTTTTCTGCCCTCTCTGCGCTTCTGCCATCAATCCACTGCCCTCCAATCAGAATGTGGAGGAGGCTGCGGCTCCGCCCACCGCCCTGTGTTTGCTGTGATTCCAGATGAATCTGTCACACCTTCATACATTCCTCTTCCTAAAGCAGCCCCGCCATAGATTACACCCTGCTTCGCAAAGCAATTGATCATCCATCAGCCGCCACAGCGTGTGGACTAAATGGGCAGGAATTGACGAGTTTACTTCTTACTGTTCGTATGAGGGTGTGATCAGACGGCGGCCGTAATGTTTCATCTGTTGATCAATAGTCCGATGGCTGCCTTCCAGACTGAGGCTCATTATTGATTTACTTATTTGTGCCTTTGTGAGAGAGACAACAACTCATTGAACTATTTATAAATAAACATTACTCCTCTCATTTAGACGGCAGTGAGGTCAAAAACCCCACTGGTGGATCGTTTATCCACACGTCTCTGAGGCGAATGCTCTCAGATTCGTATATATTGTCCATTTTTTCTGCTTCCAACATCAACTTTAGTACAAAATATATTCCACCCACTGACAGGTCACCATGGTAACCAGATAATCAACGTTTATTGGACTTCATCTGTCAGTGGTTGTCATGTTATGGGTGATTGCTGCATACTATATCCCACTTCGGTGCAGTTTCTTTCTATGAAACAGTAGTTTTCTTCTTTTCCAGCTCTTCCTGTTCCAGTTACTGAGGGGCCTGTCCTACATCCACCAGAGGTACATCCTTCACCGCGACCTGAAACCCCAGAACCTGCTGATCAGCGACACCGGCGAACTCAAACTGGCTGACTTTGGTGAGTAGGACAGAAACTGGAGATGGAGATTTCGTGTTGGCTGTAAGAGTGCGTGTGTAATCCTGAAGAAATGCTCCGTCGGGTTTTCACCCTTGATAAATGGAGTTTAGCTTGTTTTGTCGGTGAAGTGGTCCATTTACTTGAGGCTGATAGATCCCCCCGCCACGGCGGTTGTTTTTACCTTGGTTTGTCTGTTTGTTTGAAGGTTGCGTAAAAACGAATGAACGGATTTACCCACACAAAGAGAATAGGAGTCTTATGTTAGTACTGAAAGGTCATCCATCCAACCATTGATCCGTCCATCCATCCATCCATCATCCATCGTCATGTCATATAGGTGAGTGGGTGACTCTTAAAGGCCCACAGGTGTCGGTGGGGTGACTTGTCCAGGTTGAACCCCACCTCTCCCCAATGTGAGCCGGGATAGGCTCCAGCCCCCCGTGACCTTGACCAGAATAAGCGGCTAATGAAAATAAATGAACTTAAATAACTTATTCTTTCACTAGATGAACATGTTGCAGGGGATCGTGAGAGTTTCATGCTCAGTGTAGTTTTGGTTCCTCTTTTTTTGGAGTGGCTCTGGAGTTTCTGTTGGTCCAACCATCTGTCCAGCATTTTTGGCCAAGATCACGATGTCTTGAAACCGAGTCGACTCCTCGACCTCTAATTCCCCTCAAATTTCTAATGCCTGAATTGCCATTGGGCATACAAGGCTTACATGAGAAATGTGTGTGTGTTATGAATCCCTCTGAAGAGCCAGCGAATGGCTTAAATCCGTGCGTCTGGAATCAATCCGCGAATCCATCTTTAGTCAAACACTCCCCTTCCTTTACCTATCCCTCTTCTCTTTGCACCATCCTTCCATCCCTCCGCTCAGACAGATGGTGGGAGGAGGAAGGTGGTGCCTTCATCAATAATGCAAAGTATTTGTGCAGAAACATGACTGTGAGGGAAATGAGAGGGAGAAAATAAAGGACAATATTTCAAATGAGCAGAAATGAAAATCCCTGTCCGATTACTCCGTCGCCGGAGCGGTACTCATCAGCAAACACAGAATCCGTCTGTGCCTGAGGGATGCCAGATGAGGAAGGTGGAGGCTGAGTGTGTGATTATGTGGCTGCCAGGACTCCCTGTGGTCCCGGGCCTTGGCAGCAGGAATACTAATGGCTGACAGCTGAGGCCTGTGGCGCTTGTAGGGGTAAAGGAGAGAGACGGACTGCCAACAAAGGAGCGTCTAAGAGCAGCAATAAGTAGCAGAACAATCAGCAGGGATGAGTCCGATGGAGATGAGGGTTCAAAGAGGAGGAGATGTCGTGATACGTGTTAAGGGTGAGCTGGAAAGCGATAATAGTGGATTCTAATGGAATAAATAAACATGCCTTTGTAGTGACCGAGTGACCTATCACAACCCTGTGGTTCAGACCAGCGGTTCCCAGGGGCTGGGTTACGACCCACAGGTGGGTCGCAGGAGATTCAGTTAGGGTCTCAAAATGAAATAGTTCTCATTCGATTTTACCATTATTCTAGATTTATATCTGCAGTACACCTTTCAGCCACATGAGGGAGCGGGTTTGTAGCTCCACCACAGCTGGAGTTCTGCCTTACGGCACGACCTTAGAGGCTAGGCGGGTGGTGCCTTGCTCAGAGGTTTGTTGGGCTAGACTGAATTCTACGTCCAATACACCTGACTGGAACGCAAGACTAAAGATCAGGCCAACCCGTCACATTAGAAGGTAAAAGGCCTTTTACCTTCACATTAGAAGGTAAATGTGAAGGTAAAACACGACATGGAATGACCGGATGTGGATCAAACATTTGATTGGCCCTTTTGGTAAAAATAATGGCAGAACTTACAAGAAGCCTACCTGTTCTGATAATAGACACGGGCGTCAAACTACCAGCCACAGGCAGTCTATTTCTTGATAGTACTGACTGTTGACTGAATATTGCCCAGGTAATTGTAACATTAGATCTAATATGAAAGGCCAGCGCTGCCCACATTCTGTATTCTGTTTTATTGATGAAGGAAAACAGAAGTCCTTTAATTACACCGAAAATCCATTTAATTTATCTCCGATAGTTAAAATGCGTTGGGTTCTACTGATGAGTGTCTGTTTGCTTCGTTATAAATGCACTTCCTCTGTCTGGTTTTCATGTTGTTAAACGTCAAGATCGTTTCACTGATAAATGCTAAATCAATAAAAGTGTTAGCATCTCCCAAGGAGCGGTCGTTTCCGCCGACTCAATGCATTTTCTCTGTTATAAAGTATCCTTTTTAAAGTGTTTATATTTCATTAAGAGGAGATAAAAACGATGAGATACCACACCCCGCCTAAATACATTGTTTTGGTTGTATCTATAAAGTATATAATATATTGTACAGTTTATATTTTTAGTAAGCATAATGCAGTTGTGATCTAAATGGAAATTCTCTCACTTTACCTGTTCAAGGTGGATATGAGGATGCAGACAGCAGGAAAAATAGTCAGGAATGTTCAGTTAGGCACAAGTCATTATTTTCTGACATTTATAGATAGGGTCTGTTGTGATTTGAGTGGCAATGGTTTGTCTTTTTAGAAATGATGGTCGTAAAAAGGTTTGGGAACCACTGGGGTAGAAGATGTAGACATAGTGACACTTAAAGAGAATTCCTTGGGACTCCAACGCAGCAAAATAGTTGTAGTTGTGTCACATAGTTACAACTAACTCGATCTGAACGGGTGTGTCCGTTTTTCTGTTCTGCAACCAACAAGCATGAGGAACCCAGAACCCCCTGCGATGTTTTATTTAAATGATGCAAGAACGTTAGAATGAAGTTGTTTGAGCTGTACTTGCATAGAATCGCCACCGGTCTACAAATCAGTCCATTTTGACTTGACCATTTTAATAATAATGATAACAATAATAATAATAATAATACATTTTATTAATAGAGAATTTTTCACGAGTACTCAAAGCTGCTAAAATTGTGTGTGTTAAAATAAGAATCAAAACATAAACAACTCAAATAACAATATCAAAGTACATAGTATTGATCACACATGAATAGCGGATCTGAAAGGGTGAGTCTTATTTTTAAGGCACAGCTTGAGGTTCTCTGCACAGCCTTCATTTGAAATTGAGCAGAACCTTCCTTACGTCAGTGTGGTGCTGGGACTGCAGATTTCCAGGGATAATCAGACGGAGGGGGGGACGTCACTCCCATGAGCCTTACATCAACATACAACCATGGAAACCAACAAAACAAACAAAAATCATACAAATAATTCAAAGTGACTGAATAGCAAAAAGAGATCGTGAAAGTGGATAAAAACACAATCTTCAGTGCCTGGTTGTCGTGTGCAGTTTTGTTAAAATACATTTAACTGAATCTGCGATCATGGCAAATTAAGGCAGTGGCATTGAAGTAAAAACAAAGAAGTTAAAAAAAAAGTGAAGTTTAGGATCGAAGAAGGAACAACGGAGCTCTAGCTACTTCCTGTCTAGCAGTAGAAGTAATGATTTCTTTGATATGTAATTATTCCATTTTAGTGTAAGACAGACATGTCAAACTCAAGGCAGCGGGACACGTCCAGCTTGCAGAACAATTATATTTGGCCATGAGACAATATCTCACTTCTATAATGGCCGGCCCGCTGGTATACAGCACAAAAACTGCAGATTCTACAAATCCCACAATGCACTGCGATAGCTGGTGCAACAATTAAGAGCGCAAGCGCCAGCTCTCCTCCCCGCTCCTCTGTTGTCAGATATCAGCGCTTATCCAGTCACTCTAATAAACATCAGGCCGATCCTTAGAGGAGATGCCACGGAGCGTGGGAGGGGATATGGACGAGGGAAAGAAATGAAAAAGATAAATAATAAGGGTATTAGTAAATAATACACACGTATTAATAGTAAACGCACGATTAATAATCTGGCGTCGGTGTTCACGTCCTCCAGCCGTTCGACATGTGAGTGTAATGCTGCGTTAAAGGAAGAAAACACATGAAGTTGATTACATTTAATGTGAAATACACCTTGAGGCTAATCATATACCTTCCTGTTTTTTGGGGTGCTGCTGCTCCTGGCTGCAGGAACAAATACGAGGAGCGTTAGTCTACTTTTAATGCTCTATTGTAGCAGAAGAAAGAAACAGATGAATCAGCCCAGCCATTTACGAAGGGTTATTAATAGCTATTAGAAAAAGTTTTCATTGGAAAATATTCTGTGAAACACTGCTGGCAGAGAGGGAGACCTAAAAATTAGCGATGCTGATCTATTTTGAATTTTGTCCGTACTCTGACTATTTTCCTTTCCCTTGGTTTGTTCAGAATCCTATTAAATGAATAATTAAAACAAGAATAAATTGTAATAATACCTCTGTTATGCTGTTCTGTTATGTTGCCATGCAGACTGAGCTGACTGACCAAATTCCCTTTGATTGTCTCACAGATTGTCTCACTGTTTTTTAGTGTGTATTTTACGAAAACTATTATGCGAATTGTTCCAAAAAACAGGTTTGCAAGTTGCTTATGTGCTTTAAAGCTGTGGGAGAGATACAGGCATAAAAACATCACAGAAAAAAACAAACCTAGTAAGAATAATAATAAGAAGAAGTTTAGTGACTAGCAGTCGGTGTGCTGAGAGCGGCTCACTCAGGCACACAGAATCACATTTGCACTCCTACAAACTTTTTAATAAACATATGGATTAACTACTGCTGAGGCTTGTTATTTCCGTATCATCCTAATGATTTCTCCTAGGCTGCGGTATCCAGTGCTGCAGGCCGTGGAGAGGATCCACAGACTCCTCTCTGCTCCTCTGTGGTTCCACTCACTTTTTAATGAGCTGCATCAACAACCAGCCTTTCAGCTTCCCATGTTTCAAATCAAGGACGCTGCTAATTGAAGCCAAATTAAGCCGCATGCGGGGGGTGATCTGCATTGTTGGTGCAGTGGACCACAATCCTGCCCCCCTCCCTCACACAGACAGTTAATCTTATATAAACCTGCCAGAGACTGGATCACTCATCTCTTACATCAATATCTCTTACATTATGTCGGCTGATTGCTCTGCGGAAAAAGACATCCTGGATCCACACCAGAACTCAAACGGGTTTATTCTGGCCGAACATCCATCATCCCACCAAGTTTGATAGAAATCCTGCCGATGGTCCAACAAATGGACATGGGTAAAAATAGGAACTCCGTGATAGAGTTCATAATAACCAACTTACATCTCAAAAACTACAATAAGTACATTACATTAACATTTGGGCTAGGCCATTTTTTTGTTGTTGAGAAAAAAAATACTTTTTTTCCCAATATTGGTGAACTCAACTACCTAAAATATGATGGCGTAAAATACATGAAGAAATATAGAATTGCGAAAGAACAACCACATGGGGCATCATTCAATTTTGTCATATTGCATTTTCTAATGGAGCCAAACCCCCACCGTGAGAAATTGAAAAAATAAACTATACGTAACTTACCAACATAAATTATGCGAGGAGATTTGTGTTCTGTTTTCACACAATCCATGAATTCACTGAATCACAAATTCTTCTTCTGCTTCATCGACACAGACTTAGATTGATTTGGGCATATTTATTGTGTTGATTCAATTTTATTTGGGTCACATGATCGCACAACCCGCAAGTAAAGCGAGGAGTGAAAAATATGAAAAACAACAGATGATTTTCATCTCACTTCATTTAATACACCTTTATAAAACACCTGTGAGACTCCTGACCTATGATAAACATTCAGAAAAAAAAGTTTTTTGTTCTCATTAATGTGAGAAAAGAGGTTCGTCGATTGACTCGTAATCTTGCTTGTTTTCTCGTGTTATCACAATATATCGGCCCAAAATAATTTTATTTAATTATGTGTCAAAATAAGTATTATTGCTAATCATTGGCATGTCCCACAATGACTTAATGCAGCTGGCATTTAGTCTATGGAACCTAAACTAAAAACCCGCTTTTCTCAGGAGATTGTCTCAGGAGAAAAACAGGAGAATCATTTGAATAAAGTGGTATTTAAAAAGGTGAAATCCTTATAATAAAGAGTAAGAGAGAGGTATGATAAAGACTGATGCTGGTTTAAGTCATTAAATTATTAGAATTATAAAAATCGTGTTAAATGTATAACAGTTCATGGCATGGTTTTCAGGAAGGGGATGTTTTACATGCCCAAAGAGGATGTGGGCGGGGCCTGATGAAGTGGAACTCAAAGGTAGATTTTTGCAGATTTACACAAAGCGGTTAATCCATCCACATCTTCATGGACGCCAGTTTCATACTCCATCATGGTACTATCACCTGATAACCATGATCCTCCCTGTGGAATGTTTCAGCCACATTTCTGAATTGATTTAATAATATTAATTAAAGAAGGCGATGAGGAATAACTGCAGATTTATTGCCTTTATCCTGCTTCTATTTGAAATCAATTTGAAAAAGGAATTATAAAATAGGACATTCTGATTTATTCATGTTTTATAGAAGATATATTTGGATTGTGTATCACATGATGCGTTCGCACCTGAGTGTGGAACGCATCATGACCGGTTCTCTCAAACCCACGAGAACCGGCATCAATTTCCTCTTTGCAGGAAGAAATGTTGGAGATTAACTTTTCAGGCTTTTAACCTTTGAAACACCCCCTTGATTACCTCCATTGGTTTGTTTCTTTTAACAAAAGGACAGAAATACAAAGATGGTGTTATTTTCCTACTCTAAATTTGCAGTAGATTATATTTTGCATGGCAGGACTATTTTGAAGCTAAGATTCCAGAATGGATCAACATGGAATGATTTTTTTCTGAATTTTTCTGAACACCAATGGGATTAAAAACTTTCAGTTTGATGGGTTTGATGGTTGAACTTGTATGTCCTTAATATGTTTTGAACAACAATTTTGTTTACACAGTGAATTAGGGACATATTATAGTACCGGAGGTTGAAACGACAAAATTACCCCGAAATAAACAACCTATTCAAAACTTGGGCAGTTACTTTATCACAGCCAGAAAAGATGAAAATAAAGAGTGGAAGATGCCTTCAATGCCGTCACGGCGTTCAGCGATATTTACTGATGTGTGTGTTGGTGTTGCTGTGCTGCTGCAGCAGCTGCCGGGATAATCGTGTGTGAGGAGTGAAGCAATTCAACCACGGAGCTGCAGGAATGTCGCAGTCTTTTCCTAGCGCCTCCTCGTCACAGCACAGGGAGGGGCCCACTGGTGCACACGTGATTATGTGAGTGGATTTTTGAAGGTTTGAGATTCAGAGTCCATCGGATGTGTGTCTCACTCTGAATCATCTGCAGGCGTTGGACCAGCAGCAGCTGGAATCATGTTTGTGCTGGTGTGTGGAGGTAATGACCTGACTGTTAGAGGACTATAATGCAGATTATTATAGTCCATTTAGTGTTAGGAAGTGTGCTGGGATGATGGCAGGTGCTGTCCATACTCACACAAACACACGCACACACACATACGGACGGACAAGAAAGCATGTGTGATCTAAAAACAGGCTCATACTTTCTATTAAAAAACCCTCACCAGTAATTTTTAGAGAACAAGCCAGAATCTCCAGCTCTTTTCATCGAACAGCTGAACAGAAGCTGTTCGATGAAAAGAACAGCTTCATCGAACAGCTGAACAGAAGTTTTTGAGTTGGATCCCCATAACGGCAAAGGACCAAGTATTATTTTTTGAAAATGTGATTATTAGCTCTACATGTGACCTTCTAGTGAGTAGGTTGGTTGGTAGGTTTGCCGGTTGGGTCGGTTGTTAAGTTAGGTGGTTGGTTGGTTGGTTTGTTGTTTACTTAAATTGTTTGTTGGCATGGCATGTTGGTTGGTGATTGGCTGCTTGGGCAATTGTTTGGTTTGGTTCATTTGGGTGATTGGTTGGTTGGATGGTTGGTCACTTGGTTGGATGGTTGTTTAGTTGGCTGGTTGCTGGCTTGGTTGGGCAGTTGTTTTGCTGGTTGGTCGCTTGTTTGGAGGTTTGGGCAGTTGCTTGTTTTGGTTCATTTCGGTGGTTGGTTGGTTGGATGTTTGGGCAGTTGTTTGGTTTAGTCCACTTGGTCGCTTAGTTGATTAGTGGTTTGGCTGGTCGGTCACTTGGTTGGATGGTTGGTCCCTTGGGTAGTTGGTTGGTTGGTGTTTGACTGAATGGTTGGTTGGTGTTTGGTAGGTTGGTAGTTTGGCAGCTGTACGGTTTGGTAAACTTGGTGGCTTGGTTGGTTGGTTGGTTGGTTGGTTAAATGGCTGGTTGTATGGTTGTTTGGTTGGTTGGATGAATGGTTGGTTGGTTGGTTGGTGTTTGGTAGGTTGGTAGGTTGGGCAGCTGTAAGGTTTGGTTCACTTGGTCGCCTTGTTGGTTGGTTGGAGGGTTGGTTGGTGTTCGGTAGGTTGGTAGGTTGGGCAGATGTTAGGTTTGATTCACTTGGTCGATTGGTTGGTTCGTTGCAATGTTGGTCACTTGGTTGGATGGTTGGTTGTCTAGATGGATGGTTGGTTGAATGTATTGTAAGTCAGTATAGAACCTGAAGCAGAGAAGAGCTGGGTAGATCTGAGACTCTAACAGTCCAGCTGAGCACCATGTTGATGGTCACTATGACCTGGATTTGTGACATCACACAGATAAACCTGTGACCACAACAATGAGGGTATTTCAGCCACTCCGGCATCAGGGAGCACTTTTTGGGAATATTGTCCTCGAGGATTAAAGATAACGTGACAGGATGAAGAACGGTCTGCATGTTAGAGAGGAGGAGCAGAAATAATTTACAAACTGCCTTCAAAACCCACAGTGAACTTCAAAAGAACCGTAGGCTGTTTCCCCGGGGCGACAGAGACTATTTTAGTCGCTTCCTCCTTCCTGCTGCTTCCATCTCCTCCTCCTTCTCCCCCGTCTATCTCCGCTTCTGTATGTGGGATAGTGATCTATTATTCAGCAATGACCTTCATCCCAGAAGATACCTGGACGAGAAAACAGATCGGGCCATGAACCGGAACCGATGAGGGCATGTGTCAGCAGATGAAGCCATAGGTCAGGTCTTTGAAGTAGGATCCCCCTCTGAAGTTGGAGTCACTGGGGTTTTAGGGGGAAGGTCGGGAGTGGTGGTCTCCCAAGGACATCATGATTTGAAAAACTCATAAAAAAAAGTTCAAGGTGACCCAAAGACACAGGAAACACAGACAGAACCAGAGGTGATTGGTCCATGAGGCAAAGGAGGATTTTATGAGAGGCGAGGAGGTGATCAAATTTAAAAAGAGTAAATGACATATAACAATATTCAGTTACAGTGAAAGCACCACCTGCTGGCAACAGGAAGTAGGCCTGAGGTGAAACATAATTTGAATACTGTGAAATCCAAGCCGTGGTTTTTCTCATGCGGCGAGAGTCAGGTATGAAAGATCAGAGCCGTGTTTACACGCGGATGATTGTGAGCCAAGTGGCGCCAGGCGCCTCTTGTCGGTTTGAGGGCTCGATCAACGCGGCTAGAGACTTTTAATTATTTGAATGATTTGAATATCTGGCCTCCATGCCGTCTACATAGAGTCGATATATGACCAGGGTTGGTTCACTCAACAGAGCATTCATTCCTCGCCGTTGTTCATTTCTATTCTGGAACGTGGAGAGCTTAGGTGGAGCGCAAACAATTTTCTGTTCCTTCCTCTTCGCTCTTCAGACATGCATCCATTTCAATGTGTGCTATACCTCACCATGTCACAAAAAGGAAAAACCCCTACTACTACTACTACTACACACACACGCACTCACACACACTCACACACACTCAGAGGCCGCCTGCCGTTGAAATGATCCTCTCAGCGTGAGCGGACTGATGGCGTCTCTTCCAGGCTGGATCAGCGCGTGGAAATTACAGCGCTCGGCCGTGATGAATGCCGGCTGAAGCTCCTTATTTTCTCTTTGGGTACTCCAACTCTAGGAAATGTTAAATACCCCCTCCATCCTCTCATTTATCCTCGCCTCTGCCCTTTATCCTCCCACTCACTGGGGACCAGCAGCAGGGCAGGAAGCCCTTTTCTTTCAGTCAGGCTAAATGCTTTAATTAAGCCCCCGACCACTGGGGAAGAGACAAAGAGGTGGTGCCATCAGCCTCATTAGAACTCGCTGCATCTGCACTCCGCCCTACCGTCTCCTGCCACAGGAGCCCCGTCACAGGAGGGTCCACTGACCCGGGGGGGTGTCACTGCATCGATAGGATTATACACTCTAAAATGGTTCTTCATGATTTGCAGTTAAATACTGGCAGCTCCGGTTGCCAGAATTTGCCACGTAGAACACGTAACCGTAAAATACCATGAAAAAATATTGATATAGTGTAAAGCTGTTTCCATGGACACCACATTTAACAACAGTAAATTAAATAAAGCCGATAAAAAGCCAATAAACTAAGAGTAATACGTGAACGGTGATGTAAAATATAATAAATAGATATTTAACTTAGGCACTGTTTCAAAATCTCTATCAAATAATTGTACATTTAAATTACAGTAGAACACTGTTGTGAAACGGTAACAGTAAGAGATAGTAAAACAAATGCAATAACAAATACAGTGAGTAACCTTTAAAAAACAAAACATAAATAACTTTTTTACGTTCAGAGCAATGTTGATAAACAGTGAATATACAAACTCTTTGAGAAAATGACAGAACAACAGTATAAAATGCCACAATGTCACAAACAAGTAATTAACATGAAAGTATTATTCTGTTAAAACGACAGACTTTGCAGTTATGTACATTTAAATAATCAAAAACAAGAACATCCCTTTTTTTCTACAGAAACGAGAGGTAAAGAATTTAGTCAATATTTGTGAAAAACCATAGTCACTTTATCTAATGTCCTTGTCAAGAGGTTAATAGTAGTTACAGTCTTGTGGTAATTTACGGCATGTCTTCTGCATAGTCAACATAGTTTTACAGGGAAATTATGGCAATGTTAGCGGCCGTTTTTTTTTTTACCGTAAATCAAATGGATGTTTTTTACACTGTAGGACAACCTCTGGTAAAAATTAAGCTGGAGTATCACCATCGGTTAACGGAAAACGACAGTGACGTCCACATCACACCATGGAAAGAGGAGTGTCTGTCCTTTGGGCTCGTATGACTCAACTTCACATCACACAGCGTCTCTCCAAACCTCAAAGGTCTTCCATCTTGATTTCCATTTGAAAAGGCAATTTCAGGCTTGTCGAACGTGCAGAAGTCAGAACAAAGACGAACCTGCCAGGTGGGGTTTGTATGCGTAATGCTGCCAGCAATAATACTGTCCCCTTAGAATATAATGAGGCAATGTCTTTGTCGTTCTGAAAAAAGTTCTTCAGGTTGACAATCTCTCGGATGGTTTTGTGGTTTTAAAGAAGATGGGGGGCTATTTTTAAAACATAGAAAAACAAATGGAAACAGACACATATCAATAGCTGTGAAAATGCGTGGTTTCCCCTGATGGGCTCCTCATCAAGTCAGTAAGAAAAACCTCAGAAGAACAATTCTACACAGGAAAAGAAGGACAAGAGCAACAAGATGGTCATTATGAGCAACTAAAAACCCTCAGACAAAAAGAAAATACCGAACGGCACCCTAAAATCATGACAACTAAAGACGCCCTGAAGACAACAACTAATCACGTTCTGGACAGGGAGGACGTCCGGTTGGATAAATGAATGAAAGATGCCGTGTTAAACGGATCGGCTGGCAGCTAGCTGCAGTAGTAGCTAATTCAAAGGTTGCATCATCTCTCTGCGTGTGCTTGGGTTCCTTCCTGGTACTCCAGCTTCCTCCCTCAATTCTAAAACATGTAATGTAAGTGAGCTGGTGATTAAATGGAAGGAGGCCTGTCCCCAGAGGCAGAGGAGGATGGTCAACCTTTCTACCAACCTTCGCCCCCACCTGGTGCGACGGAGGCTCCGTTTCTATCAGCAACTTAATTACAATCCATCTCAGTGCATTACAATCCATCTCAGTGCACAGAATTTCTGAATACATTTAACACAACAAAAGAAGATACAAATATTAATAATGTGATATCAGCTTTATTTTACAGCTAATTGTGAGATTATGCTGGTATTTATCTGATCATGTTCCTGCAGGAATAATCCTTTTTTTCTCCCTCTTTTTTTGTCTGCTGTCTGCCCAATTTTTTTTTCTGCTCTAGTTCTGCAAACTATGTTTAATTTGCCGGTACTAGTATTAATCAAAATTCTGAGCCTCTGCTGTATACTCATGGTTACACACGCCACAATGACTCAATTCCCTCACACAAATTGTTAAAATCTCATTCTGACTTGAATACATCTCATAGATTGTTGTGTTTCCAGCCAGAATTTTCTCCTCCAGGGAGTCTGCCTGCTCCTCTCCAGGTCTGTTCTTTGTTTTTAGCTGAAGGTCAGTCAATGATAATGCTTTCTGAGGCCGTGTTGTTGTGTTTCCCTCTCTGCAGGCCTGGCTAGAGCAAAGTCAGTCCCCAGCCATACCTACTCCAACGAGGTGGTGACCCTGTGGTACCGGCCTCCAGATGTCCTTCTGGGATCCACCGACTACTCCACCTGCCTGGACATGTGGTGGGTACTCCTGTCCCCTGCTCCCTGTGACCCCCCACCCCCCATCATTATCTCATCATGTCTGATTTATGTTTCATTTATGCAGATAGTCCCATTAAGGTATTTTTTTTTCTCCATCACGAACAAAAAAAACCCGTCTTATCTCCTCCTGACCTGAGGGTGTGCTGCACCCCTTAAATGCTGGAGATTGTCAATGAAATGCCGAGTGTCTCCATTTCTTCCTCTCACATTCAAGTCTAACATCCATCCCCCCCCCACTGATGGTGTGGATCTGGAGAGGCAAAAACAGAAACATTCTTCTGACACATAAATACGGAGCTGCTTACAGATGATGATTATAGAAACCTCAAGATGGAGCAGAGAGGGCAATATAATATACAACCATATAAGATATATAACATTATTTTTTATCTATTAGTAACTTATACATAAAAGGCAGCCTGCAAATTTAAAAAAAAATCTAATTAAATGTTCAAAAATTGCAATATTTGCCATGCAAAGCCTTTAAATATGTTTACATTGTCTGTGAATAAATCAGTGAATGGATGAACGGTTGGGCCATTGAAAAGATAAAGAAGGTCCATAAAAAAACACTAAACAAGACAATAAAAAAGGACAATTAAAAAGCTATTTTGTAAAAGTGATTTTTAATGCTATATTAAATTCATTTTCAAACAAATATAACAACAAACCAGTAATTAGCGGGAAACAACGAAGAAAATACTGGTAATTTAAATATTTAAATGCAAAATAATATTTACTTAATAGGTACAATGGGAAAAAATAACTGTTTCCATCTTTTATACATTAACTCCTTCCATAAGCTCCACTTAAGTCCCGATTAAAGTTCAATCCCAGTTCCATTCGAGTGGTGTTTTCCGTTTCTACTGAAAAACAGGGGTCCTTCCATCGATGTAAGATCCCAGTCCAACCAACCAGAGCCGCAGCCAAAATCAATTACCCCCATACGGACGATGAAGTTAATTTTAAGAAGTGATTTAGAAGAAATCCCTGATTCTGCAAACCTCGTCTCCTCGGGTAGGTCAGTCTAAAGCCGAGGGGTCCTAATACCAAATACAAGGTCACCTTCAAAGAGGGGCCCACCCAACAATCTAAGGCTACGGGGTCACCGGACCCAGGCCTGCTCCCATATCGTAATAACAATGTTCTAGTAAATGACTTAGGCGCAAACAGAACAGAATTCCTAGGGCCGTTGTGGGATCATATTTTGTAGAGCTGGTCAGAACCTGATTCCTCCGATAACTGTAAAACTGTGTACTGGCTTAATGTTTCTCATCTAGACAACAAATCAACAAAAGGAAAAGGAAAGAAATCACCAAGATGAATCACTGAATGAACAACAAAACACAGACGATCACTGACAGACTTTTTCATACACAATAGAATTTAATTTGTGACTGAGACGAGTTTTCCTGAACTTTAATATGTGGTTGTTGGTGCAGAGAAATTGGTGACGCTACACCTGAGTCATCTTCTGCTCTTCTTTCTCACACGATTGGGTTTTTAATCTAGCTGAACTGCAGAAAAAGCTTGAACAGGAAATGAGGTAGAGAAATCCATTTCCGCTCCAAGGCCGGCCGATGTCGTCCTTGCGTCCCGCACCTTTGAAGCTCCCTCACAATAACTCTGGTGTCGGACTCCAAGGCAAACCTCGGTGACCCCTTCTGTCTGGACCGGCAGTCACCAGGGTCATCCCATGAACCCCAGCTGGATTCTCCAGCATCCAATTAGCGCTGTTGAGGACTGGGAGGCTTAGAGATCATGTGACTGCTTCAAGGGTATCTGCAGGTGGATAAATCCACAGGGTGGTGTCCCACCCCGCTGGGTCTCACCCTGCTCTCTGCCGGTCACTTTGGAAGCAGTCTTGTGTGAAAAAACTTCTCTTGCAGAACCAAATGGGTTGAGCAGTTTAGTCTTCCTGTCAAGGGAAGCTTCCATGACAGCAACCAGAGTGAGGGGGGGAGGATGTGATTGACGACGGGGGAGGACTGCTCTATTTTTACCTTCCTCGGGGCCAATGTTCAGCTCTCAAAAACGTCTGTCAATCACAGTCGACACAGAAATCACTCTAGTGTGATCATGAACGGATTAATATGTAGTTTCAGAAATGTTGGGCAGCATCTCCAGCTCAGATGGATGGATGGATGGATGGATGGATGGATGGATGGTTGGATGGATGGATGGATGGATGGATGGATGGATGGATGGATGGATGGATAGATAGATAGATAGATAGATAGATAGATAGATAGATAGATAGATAGATAGATAGATAGATAGATAGATAGATAGATAGATAGACAGACAGACAGACAGAC
>VRLP01007372.1:7500-22222 GCA_009660295.1 Lophius piscatorius | reverse complement strand
ATCTATCTATCTATCTATCTATCTATCTATCTATCTATCTATCTATCTATCTATCTATCTATCTATCTATCTATCTATCTATCTATCTATCTATCTCTATATATATATAAAAACACAATAATCCTCACAAACTCTAAACATTCCTATAAACACTACAAAAACAATAATCCTCACTATAAACAGGAAACATTACTATAAAAACTCTAAACATTACTATAAACATTACTATAAACACAGTAATCATTACTATAAATAAGAGACATTTCACATGTGAACATCTAAAAGAAAAGAAAAAACAATCTTAGGAAAAATGGAATGGAGCCTTCAGACTGACTGACTCTTCATGTTTCTCTTGAACAGAACCGGTTCTGTTTGGATTCCTGGTATGACGCCAGACGCACATTATGCAGGAAAGTCAGTAGCTTCTATGTTTAGAACCTTTTTGCAGGTGTGAATAATCTTCACCCTCGAGGAAGGAAGGAAGGAAGGAAGGAAGGGAGGAAGGAAGGAAGGAAGGAAGGAAGGGAGGAAGGGAGGAAGGAAGGAAGGAAGGAAGGAAGGAAGGAGACTTCTGTCTTCAAGTCCTGCAGGAGACACTTTTATTCCTCTCTTGTTTTTCTTCGTCGTGAAGCTTTTGTGAAACCGGTGACTCAAAACGAGACGGAAATGTTCTGAACAAATAAATGAAATGTATGAAGCCGTTCCGGATGATTCCCCGACGGCGTCTGGATGTTGGCAGGAATCCGTCTCTCGGCGTGAGAGGAACACGATCACGCCGCCTGTGTCACCAACACAATCGGAGACACTTGTCGGGGTGTTTGACGGCGCCGGAACAGTTTCTCCGTGATGAGATCACAGCGAGTGACGCTGATGCAGGATTTATGCTGATGGCGACATCATCAGTCACTGAGGAATCTGCCCCTGTGCATTATGGGACATCACAGACGACGCGCCTCTAGGGATGTAATTCAACTTATCCACCGGCGCCAGAAATGATCCGACTGCGAGGCAAACATCGGTAAACATTCCGAACAAATTTGTCCTCCTGATTTATCCGTCTTCAGCGCCCCAATGCCATTTGCAGGGCGCCGTTACAAAGCGAGCAGCGTGTTGCTCCCGGCGGCGGCGGCGGCTGTGGGGCCCCTCCGAGATGAAGATGAACTTCCTGAGAACATAACAAACTAAAACCTGACTTTGTAAAGTAGATTTTTTCTTCCTCCTCAAAAAGCTGCTGCTAACCAGCTGATTTAAAGCCACGCCCCTTTTCTACTTGGCGCTCATGAAGTAATAGAATGAATGAAATAGAATTGTTTCATTTAAATATTGGAAAGTGGAAATAAATAAATGATATCAAATCTTTTCACGTTTAAATGTCATTAGCTTAGCCAAGCTAACTTATCAAAGTAACACGTAAAATCTAATCCTACTAAATCTAATAATAATGATCTAATAATTAATACATTAGAATTGGGTTAGTTATCATTTAAAAATGTGAAACTTAAAAAAATGTTACGTGTAAATTATGAATTGTAGATTGCCTCTAAATAAATAAATAAAAACGGTTTATCCGGAAAAATACTACAACGTACTTCAACATGTGTATATGTTTTATTCAAACATATACAAAGTACAACCAGATACTCGTGAAGGATTAACAGGTAATGTACAAACTTCCCTGCGGGTCACGGAACGTTTGACCGGTAAAAACATCGCCGTGAAAACATGGAGTGGGTAAATGTATTCAGGAGGGGATTCTGTTCGTAGCCCACTGTAAGAAATGTTCCTGTAAAATTTAATTAAATACAGTTCGTACAGTTACCAACGTGGTAGTTTTTGTTTTTTTTACAGTATACCGAATGTAACCCAAAACAATAGTATATTACTGTAAAACAAGACGGTACTGTACTGTATAGGATATTTACATCATGGTTAAATACAGCATCATACAGTTTATTTCACAGAATACACAACTATTCATTACTGTAAAATACGACAGTACTCTATGTAATATAGGCTTGATGATTAAATACTGTAAAAAACGGTAAAATACTGGCAGCTACAGTCGTCTGCATGATACTGTTATTTTAACGGTATACCTAATGTAATCTAAAACAAAAATATATTACTGTAAAATATGGTAATACTGTACTGAAGGTTAGATTAAAAAATATATGTGTAAATATATATATGTATGTATATATGTGTAAATATATATGTATGTATGTATGTATGTATATATGTATAAATATATATGAATGTATATATGTGTAAATATATATGTATGTATATATGTGTAAATATATATATATGTATGTATATATGTGTAAATATATATGTATGTATATATGTGTAAATATATATGTATGTATGTATGTATATATGTGTAAATATATATATATGTATGTATATATGTGTAAATATATATGTATGTATATATGTGTAAATATATATATGTATGTATATATGTGTAAATATATATGTATGTATGTATGTATATATGTGTAAATATATATGTATGTATATATGTGTAAATATATATATGATATGATTCTGTTCAGCTGTTCCTCCTGCTTTTTCGGCCGAACCCCGTCGACCGTCTGGCGCTGATGAACTCTGTGTTCGGACACAAACACGGCGGCGCTGTGGAGAAGAACTTCATGAAGGCTGTGGGTTACAGTTGTGCTGGTGTCTGCAGACGTGTAGATGTTCTTGTTCAGCTTCATCTTCATCTTCATTTGAATACACTCCCACACATTCCTGCTCTGCCCGGTTTATCTCCCCATTCCCATTTTCAACAAATCACCAAGGCTACCACATTGAAGCGGTGGGAGGGACCTATTTATTTCATTCAATCAATCATTTTACAGGAAGTAGAAAAAAAGCCTTTGGTGTATTTCATGTTTTTTCCCCGGTATCTCAGCCTCAGAGACTTCGTCAGGAAAACTATTATTTTCCTGTCATATGACACAACTACACTGTAAAAACTCAGCTTTGAAAAACAGGAAATATACTTATAAATATTACTTAGAAGATGCCAAATTATTCGCCAACAGGACAAGAAAATTTGACTTGCCAAGATTTCTTATAACTGGTAAAAGTGAAAACGCTACTTCTTAGTTTTTCAAAATGTAGTTTAGAAGTCACAAAAATATCTTAAAACTAGTCAATCCAGAATAAAAACAAAATTAACAAACGTTTTCTCAATTTGTGGGTAGATGTGCTTAAAATGAGCGAATGATCGTCCCGACATCTTTAAAGTATGCTAATGTCCCCGACAGCATGTATATCCCCGGGGAAAAAATCCCCCTATCCCCTGCGTTGTGCAAAAAAATCCAGCTGATTGAACTCATCAACTGAAATGTTGAATCTAACGAACAATGTTTTCATTAATTAAAGGAATTGTTGAATTTATATAACTGTCCTTTCCCTAAATCACTCCAGTTCTTCCTTTCGCTAAGTTCTATGTTGTTATAAAGTTTGAAAATGATCCGTTAAACGGTTTTTGAGTTATCGCGTTAACCGAAGGATCTGTTGTCACCAACATTTCGTGGAGAGAACGCCAACATGACATCATGACATGAGGTCACCAACATGACATCATGACATGAGGTCACCAACATGACGGCGTTCTCTCCACGGTCATGTGTGAAATCTGGTCTATTTCTTCCAAAAGCAGTTGAAAAATTCTCATGTTCTGAGTGCGAGGCGGAAAATTCATGATGCTTTTCTTCATCAAGACCCCAATTAAAGGGAGACTCATCTCTACGGGAACAGCTGCTTCACAAACACCCCAGAAAACCAGCAGAACCAGCGCAGAGAACCGGTCCAGAGAACCAGCCCAGAGTCATGATGGGAAAATCTGCTTCACCGTGAGACGAAGACGAAGTGAAAACACTTTCATCCCATCAGATGAGCCGCTGGAAACCGTTAGTGCCCACTTCTGCACGCCACGCCTCTCCACAGGAAACCCACGCCGTCTCGTCTGACCGGCTTTCGCTTACGTTTTGAAACGGTTCCCTCTGCAGAGATGAGTCGGGTTTTGATCTGGGCCAAAGTCAACAGTAGCACCAATGGGACCGCAACGAAGAGCAGTTATGCTACACACACACACACACTCACACACACACACACACACACACACACACACTCACACACACACACACACACACACTCACACTCACACACACACACTGGTTCAGGAATGATAATGGTTCCTTCCTCTCACGATTGTTGAATTACTGACTTGTTTTCTTGAAAACACGTGTGATCGGATCACAGGTTCTGTTTTCTTTACATTTGTTTGATGGATTATCCTGACATTTGATCCAGAGCTAGAGTTTGGAGATTATTTCATTTGATGTCACATAATGACGTCACAATTAAAGAAAATGTCTTATGTCTTAGGTTATAAGGCTTTAAGGTTGGGGGTTCTAATGTTCTGGCTGACGGTTGTCTACGTGTATTTTTAAAACAAACCATAGATGGTTGAGAGGATGGATTAGCATGAGACGAGCTGGTGAATATTTTACATCTGCTGCTAAATCCGAGCTCCTCGCTTTGAGCTGGTTTCAGATGTCCACCAGAACCGAGACGAAGTCCACAGGGACCGGCAGACGAGTGACAGAAAGAACCCCCTGAATAAAACAGACGCTCTGAGAAATCCTCCGTCAGATGCGGCAGCAGATCTTCATATTTATACATGTGTGTATGTGAGTCTTCCTCAGGCTTTACACTGTAAAACAATCTTTTTGTGGAATTTATAGTTAAAATATCTTAAAGCACCTGATTGAAGACGATCAATCGCTGAAGGAGTTACATTTCACTGATGTATAGGGGCGTGTTTTTAGGTTGTTGGACACAAAGAATCTTGAGAAAATCCAAAAACAAGAAAAAACAAATGCAAAAATGCAAAAATGCAAAAATGCAAAAATACAAATATGCATACATTACAAAAAAAACTAAACAAAGATCAGGGATGTGGTGCCATCTTGCAATAAAAAAGGAAAAAAACCACAAATTTTACGAATTATTGAGACACAAAACTTCCTAAAATTCGTAAAACATAGTAAAAAATTTGATTCACCATGTAATTATGAGACGTCCTTCGTCTAAATCTTTCCTTATTTTAAGAAATTTTACCAAGAAAATTTTCACTCGGTCTATTGTCAGATTATTTTTAGTTGTTAGAAGCTAACTTTACTTAATGTTGGAGGGGAACTGTTTCCAGTGTCTGGTCGAAGGTTCCTCTGAGCCCAGAGCCGAAAGAAAAGAGAAACCAGAGAGTTGTCCTTTTTTGATGAAGGTGAAGATGAATGTAGGCTTCATCCTCGTGTTACGTTCAAGGATTCAGATCTTCTTCATGGACGGAGGCTTAGATAGTCGCTACCAACAAACAGAGAAGAAGAAACTCGAAAATCTCCCCAATCCCCTGCGTTGTACAGGCGATCCCACTGTTATGTCCACAGTATGTTTTTCTGTAAAAATGTTCCCCCCCGGTCCGATCCAGTCGAATCAACTCAAGGGCGTGTTGAGGGTACCAGGAGACGGGCCGGTTCACCAGGAGGGCTGGACAGGACCGTAGAAGTTAAACAACCCGGCAGCAGGACCGGTATCTGCTCCTCAGTGTGAGGAGGAACAGGAGGAGAACTGCCAGAACCCTACAAGATGACCTCCAAAACCTACTGGTGTGACGGTTCTACCATCACAAAGTGTTACTGACATAGCACCAGGTCCAAGAAAAAGGACCTGGTGCTAATTCGGTGCTCCTCCTAAGAACCTATTTGCTATTCCATTGGCAGGGAGCCAAGTCGGAACCACGCCATTACGTCAGCGTACAACGTAATCGGTTCTTGGCTCTAAAGTGTTGGTTCTTGTCTGGCACCAGTTTTGAGAACCAGGAGCTGGTGCTTAGGCTGTGGAAAAGCAAATAACTGGAGCTTAGTCAAGCTCTGGCTCCCAGCTAGCCCTGGAACCAGCTCCGTGGAAAAGGGGAAGAGATGCCGTGATCCAGATCTGGGAGGAGACACCATCCTCCATCTCATCAGGATCAGGCCCAGGTCCTTTTGGCACCGGCGGTTCAAACCCGGCACTGAGACCGACACCGTGAGTCGTTGTGATGAAATCACCCCAGTTGGATCAGAACCTGTGACTTCAGTTTTCCACCTTGATTTTGGGTCTGAGTTTAGAGTCCAGTCCTCAGTGGGTTCATAATTCTGTTCATCCTTTGACGGTTCTGGAGTGTGAAGGTGTTGGAAATAATAGAAATTAGCATAATTGATCACACAAACAAACAAATAAACACACGATAGACTTTCAAGGGGAGTCAGAACCGCTGGGATCCTTTCATCTAAAGGTGCCGTCAGTATTGAGTCTTTGTAAATAAAGAATGGTCGTGATGATTATTGAGTGGGTTCTGACGAGTGTCGGATCGGCGCCGTCTGTATTGCGTAACATTCACGTTCTATTTTTAGTTTGTGTTCTATTTTTCATCTGGGCTGGATCGTCTCTGGAGACCTGGACCCGGTTCTCCTTCCAGTCGCCGTCTCGTCACTGACATCGTCAGGAAACACGGCGAGCAGGAAGAAAAGATCAAAGAGAGTTCAGAGCGTCATGTAAACATGTAAACATGTAAACAAGACAGCACAACATCTCAGAACACGGAATCTCTGATGTTTACTGGGATTATTCCTGTCAGGAGGTTCACCGCTACAGATGACGCTGAACAGAACCTTCAGCTCCGATTGGGATCATCTGTCGTCTGTCACACCAACCAACTGCATGTCCTCTCACCACATCCACAAACCTCCTCTTTGCTCCTCCCCTTCTTCTCCTGCCTGCAGCTCCATCTCCAGCATCCTTCTACCAGTAGATCCACTATCCCTCTTCTTCTTCACGGGTCAGAACCATCTCAGTCTGTCCTCTCTGACTTTGTCTCCAAGACGTCTAACCTGGACTGTCCCTCTGATGTCTCCTTTCTAATCCTGTCCTTCCTCCTGTTCCTCACTCCCAGAGAACATCTGAACATCTTCATCTCTGCCTCCTGTCTTCTGGTCAGAACCACCGTCGCTTGAACCATCCAGCAGAACTGCTCTCACCTCCATCTTGGAAACCTCTCCCTTCACTCCTGCTGCTCCTCTTCTGTCACAGATAACTCCTCACACTCTTCTCCACCCACTCCACCCTGCCTGCACTCGCTTCTACACCTCTTCTCCCCATCGCTCTGAACAATTGAGCCCAAGTCCTTCAACTCCTGCACCTTCTCCACCTCTACTCCTCCATCGTCACCTCCTCCTGCCTCCCTTTCATTCACTCACATGTATTCTCTCTTCATTCCTCTTCTCTCCAACACATACCTCCACCTCTCCAGGTTCTCCTCCACCTGCTCCCTGCTCTCAATACAGATCACAATGTCCTCCACCCACATCATAGTCCATGGAGACTCCTGCTGACCTCCTCTGTCCGTCTGTCCATCACCACAGCAAACAAGAAGGGGCTCAGAGCCCGTCCTTGGTGCAGTCCCACCTCCACCTTGAACCCACCCACCGCTCACCTCACCTCATGTACTCAGAATGTTGAACATGAACCGTCGATCGTAGAACGTGTGGCGATAACAGCCGATGTCTGGAGGTCATGTGACTCCTGTCACAACATTATTTCCTCAATGTTAATAATAATAGGTGTAAAAACATAAAATGTAACTTTGTTTTGCAGTAGAAGGTTAAGAACAGACATTAAAGTAAAAACAGTCACGAGGAGAAATAATCCGATCGTGGTTAACGTCTGCAATGAGCTCCGAGCCGCCGTCACACTACCTCCTTAACCAATTAACGAACATTAGAACCACCACAGCCACCACAGCGCCGCTGAGAGGATCCGGTGGAGTCAGAACTTGTTTACCGTTGGATGTCGGAGAAGGAGAACGGGAGTAGGTGTGAATAGTATCGGGATCAGAATCTGAATTCTTTCACTGATTTTTTCTTTTCTTTTCAGTTTTGTTTTACAAAATTGCATAAACATTGAATATAGATCAACTTAAGTCAGACTTAGTTCCTCTTAAGTCTTATTTCCAGACTTATTTTCCTTGATTTATTTCCTCTTAACTCATAGTCTTGGTTCATGTTTGACATTTTCTAAATTGTACCGACAGTTTGGAATTATGTCTGAAAAAGAAACTAGCGCCCCCTAGTGAGTAAAATATGAACGATTAGAGTTAAATATGATATATATATGATATATCTCCTCGAGTCGATTCATATTCACCTATTTTACACTAAATCTGACCAACGGTTAAGATATTATGGCCTGAAAACCTTTGGAGATAAAGCTCCCCCTAGTGGCTTAAATATAGAACCCACCTTTCCCAAAATCGAGCCACTTCTTCCTTGCACTAACGTCTATGTGGGGCTAAAATTTGAAAATGATCCATGAAATTGTTTTGGAGTTATCGCGCACAACACAAGGGAAGTGTTTCCAGAGGACACTTAATAGCGAGGAAAATAATTGGTAGCTCGTTTCGTCCGATTGGTTTGTGACATCCGTCACGGGAGTTTAGTATCCATCAGTGATGGTGGAAAATAAGCTCAAATGAATCATGTGATCACAATATCAACATAGAACACAAACACTCATATTTCAGCTTCAACTTGTGCATCACTTTTAAGTGTCCCCTGGAAACACTTCCGTTGTGTTGTGGTATTTGCAGCGCGTTCTACAAATGTTGCCAAATTGTTGCCAAATGTTTCCTAAATTTTCTCTTATTTTGTGGATTTGCATGTGTTTTCTTAGGTTAGCCACGTCGGCGTCCGTAGCATCCAGAAAATAAAACATTACAAATACTTAACAAATCATTTTCTTAGAAATAACAAACGTTTTCATCTTTTTAAAAAATTATAGACGCGCTTCGCTGTCATGCCAGAAAAAACATGTAAAAATCATCACGTTATAACGGGATCATTGTCAAATTTTTACGTGATAATTTGCACGTTGTAATGTTATAATTATCACGTAAAGAGTGAAAATTATCGTGTAAGAACGTGAAAATTATCTCGTTATAATGTGATCATGAATTTATTTATTTTTTAACACGACAATAAAGCACCTCCATGAATAAATATCTCTGCGTTTTGCAAAATGAGTGTATGGAGTTGAAAACCGGTGAATACTTGAATATCTGAACTGTTCATTTTCTCATCCTCATCCTGGGAACTTCTCCAACATCGACGGTTCTGAAGGAACCAGAGTTCAGCCCTCATCCTCGGACCCGACAAACGGTGTCAGATACGGAATCCACCTTTAATCCTTCTCGTTGCAGGAGCTGAGATCCACGCTCGCTGCAAAACATCATCCAATATTGATCATGAGTGGAAGGAAGCTATTGTGCTTCATCCAGCATGAATTATTCACGGCCGTCCTTCGCTGCTGGTGTGTGCGATGACATCATCACACTTACCGCCTGAATGGATTCAGTCGGCTTCAACGGGCCGCCAGAACTTTACATTCCTGCAGGGACTGAGACGGTGACCTCAGGCTCCACGACTTCCTTAGATTAAAGTCCTACTCTTAAAGTGAGACATTTTGAGGGTTTTCTTTAAAGGGGCAATCCGCTGCTTTTATACGCCAGACTTAGTTTGCAGTATTTCCACTCTTCTTCACAGGGACTTCTGCTTCTTCGGTGAGGAAGATGCCGTGGTGATGTGTGGAGGACTCTTAATAGTGAGGCATGATCTTCATGAGTAGAAGCAGATATTTCTGGTTTGATCCAGGAAGTTGATGAAAAAGGCCAGTAAATATGAATTATGTCATTTTAATGATCCAAACTATTTGGATCCGGTTGGAGTTTCCCAGAATCCTCTCGGTCATGGTTTCCTCTCAGGATTCGATATTTCACATTCTTCTAGCTCCATCTAGTGGACAGATGTTGTAGGTGCATTAAGAGAGCTGAAGGTTCAACCGACCATAAACTTATAAATGTTTGTACTTTATTTACATCAAACATTAATAAATAAAAAACACAAGCTCAATATGTAATAATAATAGTAATAATAATAATAATAATAATAATAATAATAGCACAGTAATATAATTATAATAGAACAATAATATAATTATTATTATTTAATAATAGTATTACAATAATATCTTGATAATAATATAGTAATTTTTTTATAATAGGACAGTAATATCATAATAATAATATAATAATAACATAATAGTAATAAAAGTTAGAATAATAATAATAATAATAATAATAATAATAATATTAGATATCACATCCCCCCCCAGGATGAGCTGGAGGGTGCTGCTGGGGAGAGGGATGTCTAGAATGTTCTATTCAACACCGTGACCCGATCCGAGGAGGAACACGGATGGATGGAAGGTCCATGAAAGAAAAGTCGGACGACTTCACGTTTTTTCACATTTACATTTTTATTGTAAAGGTGGTTCCTTAGAAAAGAGTCACATGATCAGAATCCAAGGAAGTAGAAGAAACAGAACTAAAATAATCTAAAAGAAATGTTTGATAAGATTTTAACTTTTTTATTATTCTCATCCAGGCATCAAAATAATGAAAAAAAAGTTCTGGAGTTTTAACACCGGACCTCTCCTGCAGCCGTTTATGACTCCAGAACCAACAGGTGAATATAAGACGTAACGCTGACTTCTTTGCACATGCAGAAAGAAAAGAGGCGGTTCTATCGCAGGTTTCCGATCGTTCATCGGCTGATTGACAGCAGGACAGCGTAGAAAGACTAACAGTATAAAAACGTCTCTGTTAAAATGTGTCTGTTATACGTCTCAGTACTGACATAGTGGTAGTATTTGTTAGGTTAGATAGTAGATATACGTCGAAGTCAAAGAACAAAAATGGTAAAAATCTGCTGAGTCAGCTTTTTCTCCGTTCTCAGTGTCAGTTTGAAATAGATCTCATTCTTATTTGAACATTTTACCAATTATTGTTTCCTGTTATAATTATTCTGATGTTATTCTGGAGCTTAAAATTATTATCACGATATATCGCGCTAAATGTCACGTTTTTACATCGTAGCTTTCACATTTTAACTTGATAGTTTTCATTTATGAATGTTAAAATAATCATTTGAAAACGTGAAAATTATCACGTAAAAACTTGAAAATTATCACGTCATAATGAGAAAATTTCCATGTAAGACGTGAAAATTATCATTTCATAATGTGAAAATTATCATGTATAAACGGAAAATGATCATGTAAAATAATTCTACATGATTATTTTCATGTATAAATGGGAAAATGATCACTTAAAAACGTAAAAAATTATCATATCATAATGTGAAAAGTTGAAAATTATCACGTAAAAACGGGAAAATGATCATGTTATAATCGAAAAATGATCATGTAAAATAATTTTAAATAATTATTTTTCATGTAAATTATAATTTTCATGTAAAAACGTGAAAATTATCACGTTAAAACGCGAAAAATTATCGTATCATAATGTGAAAAGTAACATATATAATGTGATAATTTCCATGTATAAATGGGAAAATTCCTGAACTTCTCTTCAGGTGTGACGTTGTACTCATGTTTCATGTATAAGTATTAGTTGTACTCATGTTTCATGTATAAGTATTAGTTGTACTCATGTTTCATGTATAAGTATTGGTTGTACTCAGGTTTCATGTATAAGTATTATACAGAAAAACAGACTCCTTTGCAACTCAGATAAAATAAAATATATTTCTTTTATAACGGTTAGCTGCAGCTTTGCAGGAAAAGATTCACGGAACTCTGGTTATATTTAGGTTTATGATAACGCCACCTGTAGGTGAAAATTTGTCAAACCTGTTATGCTGTTATAACGTTAATACGCACTTCAACAAACTGCAAAAACATCGTTATTGTTATTATTATTACTATTATTGTAGTCGGAACATGTCTTTGTCTAGAATATGACGACATTTCCATCCAGTTCAGTTAATCTGGTTAAAACCAAAGAAAATCCAGGATTATTCATAATCCAAAAATATGACTTGTGCCATTGTTATTATTTGTAAGGTGTGTAAAAATAAAAACCAAATAAAACCTGCAAATCAACCTTTAGTAACGGCGGCCCACAGGAGAAAACACGCTGCAACTTAAGAAAACAAGCTGCAAATAGAAAAAACAAAAGCAAATGAAGAAAACATCTTCATTGATGAGCAGCTTTTGAAGAACGAGCTGCAAAAAAATCACCACTGTAGGAAAACACACTGCAAAATACCACAACACAACAGAAGTACACATCAAAGCTAAAATGTAAGTTTTTTTGGTTTTCCACATTAGCTTCTTATATAAGCTCCTTAATTTGTTGTATTTGCAGCGTTTTTTAAAACTCTGTCGTGTTATTTGCAGCGCGTTTTCTTACTGCGGTGTCATATTTGCAGCGTGTTTTCTTACTGTTTTATGTTTTGGCATTTTCAGCATGTTTTCTTACCATGTTGTGGTATTTGTGGTGGTTTTTTGTTATATATTATTTGCATCGTGTTTTCTTACTGTGTTGTGCTGTGGTATTTGCAGAGTGTTTTCTTAGTCTGTAGTGATATTTGCAGTGTGTTTTCTAACTGTGTTATGGTATTTGCAGCACGTTTTCTTAATGTGATGTGGTATTTGCGTTGTGTTTTCTTACCGTGTTGTGCTGTGGTATTTGCAGCGTGTTTTCTAACTGTGTTGTGTTATTTTGCAGCCTGTTTTCTTACTGTGTTGTGATATTTGCAGCACATTCTCCAAATGCTGCTCATAGTTGTCAAACTGTTGAAGAAGTTTTCTTGATTTTCTTGTCTTTTGTATATTTGCGTGTGTTTTCTTACATTGCGGCGTGTTTTCCCCATGTGGGCCGGTGTACTTTGTTGTTCTGTATCCTTGTTCAGTCAGTGTGAGTACAAACACATAAATTCTGCTTCTGTTAGTCCAAACATTTCAATTTCACGACGTTTCCCTTCAAACCCAAACTAAAACATCGACGTTTGAAAACCATCAACTTCTGCTTCAAAGACGTCCAACAGAACAACAACATCCAAAACAACAACCGCCCGCTGGACGGCGCCGGCTCTGCGGCGTCTTCGTGTGAAAGGGTCCTACAGCAAGACACTGCACTCTGATTGGCTAACAGCGCCGCCCGCCTCTCCTGAGGGAGGGGTCAAAGATGGACGACTAATTTGTCTACGACGTCCTAAATGTGAGAAAAAGATACACGATGTTTTATTAAAAGGTGGAGAAGAAGAATCTCATTCTTTTTTCTTCATGGGGTTCACAGGGAGAAATGTGTTCTAGTGTCTGGTGATTTGACTTTTGGTTTAAAAAAATGGAACCAAGTGTTTTTTTATTTTTTGTTTTTTTCATTTTAAGATTAAAAAGGAAAAGACGTTTTTTCTCTTCCTTGTTTTCGTGTTTATTTTATATAATATGAAAACTAAAATAACAAAACAACAGAAGTTTCTCTCAGGAGAGCGATCGGTTCGATTAAAAAATCTAAATACCAGACGATAGACGGACCCCAGTCCCAGAACGTTTGAACAGAAGAGACCCGGACAAACGACTCGTGGATTTTTACTTCTGCTTCCTGAAAACTTCTTTTTGTTCCCGTTCTCTTCCTCCACTCTGGTCTAAAGTTAAAGTCCGGGCCTGAAAACTACAAACCTACAACGACCTCACTGCTACATCCTCCTCCTCATCCTCACCTCTGTTCACACACACACACACACACAGTTTACCCCCCTCCCCCCTCTGCTCCTCCGCGGCTCAGTGCTGCCCCCTAGCAGGGATTCACGTTACAGGCTCGGATCTCCTTCCGGTCTTTGCAGCTGGTGGCCAGACTCCCTCTTGCTCGTTTCTTCGCCGCCATGAAGCGCTCCTGGACTCCTCCCCCGCAGACTTTGGTGCAGTCCGTCCAGCTGCTCCACGGCTGGAGGCTGCATCCTGTTAGAACACATAACAGACCGCAGCATCTCAGCGACGTCCTCCAGCAGCAGCTACAACCATCAGGACCGTCTGTCCCATCGTTGAGACCAACCTGGCTGCTCCTCCACCGCCGCGTCCTTCCTCTGTTTACCTCGTCTCCGTCTCTTCCCTCCTCCTCCTCCTCCTCCTCCTCCACCTCCTCCACCTCCTCCACCTCCTCTCTCCTCCTTCGCTTTCGTCCGACACTTCCTGATCTTGCATTTCTTCCTCTGGATGCTCTCAGGACAAGCGCTGCCCCCGAACTGCGGCTCCAGTTTGACCATACGGGTCCGAATGGTGTGTCCTTTACCGCAGGACTTGTTGCATTCGGACCACTCGGACCATTCAGAGACCATACAGTCCACGGCTGGACAGACGGACAGACGGACAGACGGAGGAGGGCGATGATTAATATTAGAAAAAGAATCACTGCAAAAATATTCAAATTATTTTTTAATTAAAACCAAACTAGGTTAAAATTAGCAAAACTTCTAAAATTCTAACTGTGTTGTGATATTTGCGGCTAGTTTTCTTGCTGTGTTTTGGTGCGTGCGGTGGGTTTTCTTACTGTGTTGTGGTATTGCGGCGTGTTTTCTTACTTTGTTATGGTATTTGCGGCGTGTTTTCTTACTGTGGAGTGGTGTTCGCGTGTTTTCTTACTGCGGTGTGGTGTTTGCGGCGTGTTTTCTTACTGTGTTGTGGTATTTGTGGCGTGTTTGCGTACTTTTGTTGTGGTGTTTGCAGCGTGTTTTCTTACCGCGGTGTGGTA
>VRLP01007372.1:0-2500 GCA_009660295.1 Lophius piscatorius | reverse complement strand
AACATCCATCCATCCCATCCATTCATCCATCAAACATCCATCCATCCATCTTCATCAGCTTATCCAGAGTCAGGTCATGGTGTCATCAGAGTTCTGGGTCTGGACCTATTGTTCTAGAGGAACTACAGAACTTCTGTGGGGCAGAAGGTTGAGTCTGTTGGATTATTTCACAGCGTTAGTGTTTGGAATGTTTGACTGAAGAACAAATGTCTCACATCTTGTTCTGATAAAAGAAAAAGAACAATCAAAGAGCCGTTTGGGCCGCCACAACACCAAACAGGTGGTCGTAATGTTATGGATGATTTGTTTTAGTGAAAGATAAGCAGCATTAAATCCCGGTTTAAGTAATCCAGGCTGCAGGAGAACCTTCAGCATCAACAACACGATCCTCATCATCTGTTCTGAGCCTGGTGTGATGAGAGAATCCAATCGGACCCGTTTCCTCCGTCGAGGCGGGGATTACCGGAAACATCCTCTCGTTTCAGACGTAACCGCCGATGCGTGCGGTCTGAACTCTTTTATAACCAGCTGCTGTTTTCTCCGTCTCCTGGTTCGAGCAGCTTCTTCAAACTCTCCGTGATCCCTCACAAGGGTTATATAAATAATATATAGACCTCATTGTGAGGAAGAACTGGGTTGATTTGGGGGGAGAGGTCAGGTCAGTTGAGTCTTCAGACCGTCATTTCTAACGTATAGCCTGATTTAACGCAAATTTGGTGCGTATGAACTGAGTCAAGGACGTCTATCTTGTCTTCATCACATTTTATTCTTTAAGTTCATATTTTACTCACTAGGGGGAACTTTTCTATAAAAACAGTTTTTTTTTCTCCACAACTTCATGACCGTTGATCCGATTTACTCCAAATATGATTAGTATGAATCGACTTAAGGAGAACTATCTTGTTCATTTCATATTTGACTAATAATAACTAATAAAAGTTCATATTCTGTTCACTAGGGGGAGCTTTTTTTTAAAAACTAAAAACACCGCGGACGGAACCTCAGAGGGACTTTTAGGTGTGAGGCGTAAAGTTGATACGATTAGCATAAAAACTAGCGGTTTGAGGCGCTTTTCCTCATTCGTGACTGGAAAAGTAGTAAAATACGTTTAATGATTGCTGAAGCAGACTTTTAGAGGTAAAGGCTCATAATGCTAAAGCTAGCCAGCGTGACACATTCATCCATTCATTATCTGTAACTGAGATCTGGTCCTGCTCAGGGTCATGATCTCGGCGCAGCTGCACAGGGGAAGGAGGATGGCCGAGATGAATCCCTGAGGGTTGAGTCCTCCGGATTCAAGGAGTGCTTTTTGCCTGAGGATTCAACTCGGCCTGGACGCAGTTGCTACCGACACGGCGGCTGTGAAGCTGGCGGTTTGGGCTGAGTAGAAAGCCCGGGTCAGCTCGGCTAAAAGGAGGTTCTGCAGCGCCACCGGCCAAACTGGACCTTTAATCTGCTGCACGCCGTTTTTCCCGTTGACCTCACTCTCACCACCTGGGAGTCTCCAGAGGTCACGGTGTTAAGAGCGCTGGCCCTGTAGAAGGAGATTGGGAGGGGTGTGCAGTCGCTAACACTGACGGTGCTGGTCCAAAGTCTGGATTAACTGGGTAGGGAACGGGAACCTGAGTAAAACAAGTCCAAACTCTACAATGTAAGTAAAACTCTGCTTTGGTGACCGTGAATCAGGAGCAGCGAGAAGAAGAAGGAGAAGGAGAAGAAGAAGAAGAAGAAGGAGAAGAAGAAGAAGGAGAAGGAGAAGAAGAAGAAGAAGACTTTTTGACTTTTAACAAACCTTTATTTATGGTACATTAGTTAATATTTTTACATGCCCATTCCGACATGAACAATAATGACAGAAATTTTTCTGCTCACACAAACAGGATTAGAAGTTCAGCATCAGAGAGGTGTCCTCCCCCACTGAACACAGGACCTGTTTGATGGCCCATACTGCTTTAAACCCACCGATGTTGTGGGTCAGACGGTAGTAAGTGTGTTCCACCCTTAGACGAGCCGCCACCAAACCTTTCAGACTATGGATGGGATCAGTTGGACCCTCTCCCAAATTCTGATTTTTACGGGTTTTCCAAATGGCAAGCTTAGCATTTGCAAAAATAAAATTGATTAGAACCAACGTTTTGCATTTTTTCAGGGTGTATTTAGGTCCAAAAACAAACAGTGGGACAGAGAAAACCTCTCCCAATGCCTCCACCCATCTCTGCAGTAGAACATAGAGACCTGCTAAACGAGGACACGACACCACTAGATGTTCTACATCCTCTGTGTCGGAGCAGAACCAGCAGCTATCCCCTGTGCACGGGTCCAGGTGAGCTCGGTATCTGTTTGTAGCTAGAGCTCCATGTATAATCCTCCACTGGAGGTCACCCATCCGTTTTTCAACTGGAGGCTTATACAGGACCCGCCAGCTGCCTTTAGGGGAAACGTCTGAGCCAAAGACCCCCGTCCACCTCGACTCCCTGACTCCTGTCAGTGATCGGAGGTT
>VRLP01007371.1:0-22229 GCA_009660295.1 Lophius piscatorius | reverse complement strand
GACCTGCACCATAGACTGGACAGTAAATAATGATTAAAATAGATCCCTTAACCCAAAAAAACCCATTTGTTCTTCGAGGAGGATAATGATTATGTGAGTTATATAACAGACCATATAAATACATCTTTGAGATTATATTACTCGTCAAAGATCTGTGATGTCACATATGTGTGTATATATGTATATATACTGGATATGTATACTGGACTTGTAAAATGGAAAGCTTTAACAAATTTGAACTTCTCTGATCAAGTTAGGCAAACTGTTTGGTGAAAATGACCCAGTGGCAGCATGTATATGTCAAAACAGTAAGGGATCATGGGTAGAGCTCTGGGGGACACCACAGGTCAGTGGGGCCAATGAGGAGGAGGAATTAACCAGGGCTATTGAGAAAGTCCTATTTGACAATTATGAATTTTTTTTTGCATATTATATAACGTGAAAACTGACTTAACAAAATTATGGAACTTGATTCAACCAACAAACGTCTAATAAGGGTCAAATAGTTTTATGAAAGCATACTTTACCGAAATGGACCTAAGCTTATTAAAATTGAATGTTTCCCATAAAATACTAATTTTGATCATGAAATAATTTTATATTTCAGCTGTTTTTTTCTTTTTTAATTCATTTATTTATTTTTACTGTTTAAAAACATGCTTGATAAAAATGATCTTTTATTTTATGTTGAATATAGGGGGTCTAAGGGTCATAGTTTTATTTTCTTTGTGAGAACAGTAATCATTAAATCTAATACATCCAACTAAAGCATTAGAAGAAATATTTCACGAGTTAAAAATCAAAGATAAATCTGTTTAAGGATCTTTCCATCACATTTACTCACACTTTATAGCAGACACAGAAGATACGTGTGAATCAGTGAGCTTTAGAGGCACAGGTAATCACATTTCTGCTCCCTGGAGTAAACTGGGCCATCTACCCCTGCTTTAAATGTACAGTATGGACTAGCTGAGCTAACTGAATCCTGATTTAAACTTTTGATGCATGCACAGAAATTTTTGTGTTTTGCATTTTAAGATATTTATACATTTAAAATGTTGGTACTATTATTTCTCTGTTTCATGTTTATTTGAGGTTATTGGGGAATCATAGCGTCTCACTACCGTGCTGCATGCTCTGTGTTGGCGCCAGAATGAAAGTTGTTCCTGTCTCCTTCTTCCTCCTTTAGAATCAGCCAAAGTCCAATGAATGTACATCTGATCATTTTGTTCAGAGAGAGGCAAGCATGTCGAGCTTCGGTGTGATTACGGGAATTTTGCCCTTTTGATTTACTTAATCCAACTAAACATGTAATTGCATGTTATCTGGTTATTTTTTTAAGTTTAATTTTGACGAGGGTGGTTTTTGACATCACCCTAATGTGACAGAGGCTAAAGGAGGAAAGCAAAAAAGCTTCATTAAGAAAGTCCTCATCTTTTCGTCCACATTTATTCCTCACAACAAATTTTAAACACACTGAACCTGATTGCAAAACTTTTTGAGAGCATGCTGGAAGGTAAATCCCAAAGGAAACTTAATTACTTTGTGGGGATATTTGCATAAAAAAAAGGCTGCATAAAATTGTGGATTTGTCTTCTTTCTTCTTCTAGCTATTAGCTGAAGAACATCTATACTTTTCTTAAAACAGATTTAAAATGTTGGGATAAAACTTGCAGAATCCAAACAATGGAGCATGCCTTCAAAGAGTCTTCTTGAAATCTGCCTCTCTGACCAACGACAGCCTCATTAAATCCTCTCATATGATATTTTGATCTTTTAGACCATGAAACTTTACTCTATGCCCCTTTAATTGTCTGCTCACTCCTGATCTTTACGAGAATGAAGATGTTTCGCTCTCTGTCTCATGAACCGTTGCCAATAAGGAGACGAGAAGAAAGTGGTGCTTGAACTTCCTGTGGTAGCTGTTAATGTTGTACCCTGTGTGTGTGTGTGTGTGCGCCTGTAGCCTCCCCACCTATGACACTATGAACAGGTTCCCACGGGCCTCGGCTCCTCCTCGACACATCGACTGGTGACTAAGAACTGGCTCTTATTCTGGCTACTGAAAGGTACCGGAATCCTAAGGATCAGACGTGTCTTTCTCTAACAACTACAGCCTTTTCTCTAACCTTCGATCTGTCTTTTCACAGCCAACATCAAATTCTGTAGTTTGTCTGGAATCAGCATGCAATTCCTTTTTTATTTAATTTCGGGCCTTTCTCTTAACCAAATCCTCTGACACCTCTTCACAGCTTGTTTTAGTGCTTTGCAGTGACTTTGCAGGAAATCCATCGTGGTGAGAATTGCTCATTTTGGAATCATTAATGAACCATAAATGTCCCCAGGATATTTATGCCAGACTGCTTGGGAGTGCATCATCATTGCACCGTAGAGGAGAGACCCTGAATCTGCTAATTCAACCCCCCCTTTCCTTTTTCTTTTTTTGCTGGATCTTTGTTGTGAATAACCTTTTTGGGTGCTAAAAACGAAATAATTTGCAAAGCAGTCAGACCAGATTCAAGTCTTTTTTTGTATTTTTTTTTCACTTGTGTTTTTATGATTATCTTGCAGAAATATTGCATAATTTATACGTTTTAAAATGGGTACTGTTGTTTCAGTAGCCGTTTGACGGATATGGTATCCGTCACAATATCCTATTTTTGCATTCTAGCATAATTTTGAATTATGACACACATACTTGCTATAAAACTGATTATAATGAGTGTCTCATTATCATATATTTGCAGAGTCTTCAAAATAATTGAAAAATTTTGATCTGCTAAGAATACAGTTTTTGCAGCGGATTCTATTGGACTGTTTTAACAATAGTATTTCAGAAACTAAAAGCACCATAAGATAAGATAAGATTGGGAGTTGGAGTTTGCAGTCGTTAACATCAAATGCATTTTGATTTCTACATATTTGCCTCCTCAGTGCCCTCAACGATTGGAGCTAAAGAACAAGAGAACAAGTAAGTAATGACTCCTTCCGTTTTTACATTTTAGATTGTAGGCATTTGCTTGAGTCTTGGACAAAGCAGCAGAATGGGCTCTGATCCCCGGATCAATGCTGTGGAACCCAACAGTCTAGACCCATTCTTGTTATTGTGTCCATTTAAGGGGTAATTTACTTTTACATGAAAATCTACTTTTCTTTCAAAAAATAAGTCTGCCAAATGAGATTTGTAGCATTTAAAAGCATTTTTGCCGCAATGGAGAAGTTTCAGAATGAAGAAAAGGCTAATTTAACCCCAATGGAATTAAAAAGAAAAATTATTTTCTTCTGCCTATTTCACCTTACCGTTTCAGTATAAGTCTTATTACTTTGCAATTATTCAAAACACCTTATGAAGGAGAGCGTTTAATTGGCACAGCTTTATTTAGACTCTCATCTAAATGCTTGATTAGAAGCCAGTCGCCTGGATGGAGCAGCGGCGGTGGCCAACCTGTCAAAGTTCTTGAATTTATTGAGGAGTTGGATCCACAGAGAGTTTGTTAGATATGTGGTTTTAGCAGTTTATGCAAATTGGCTTCTCCACGTTATCGGTCTGTTATTTGACATAAAATCAAGCAGTGCCTACAGGTGTGTTGTTCTGTTTGACCACAAAATGACGATGTCAACAGATTGTCATTTTAATGTTGAACTCTTCATCAGATAAACAGTCATTGGCATTAAAGGCTTATTTCTATCTCCACTCAGCACAACAAGAGCCACCAGATAATGTCATTAATGAGCGCTAGTCACACCCCCAAGTTTGGAAAATCACATAGCTATAGAGAGATAATAGAAAATGAAAAATGTGAATCTTAATATAAACCCCGAAAAGTTATGGAATGGTCCGAAATCTAACTTGTATTTGCTGTATTTTTTTTTTTTTGTACAAAAATCACAGATTTGTTACCGTATCCTTCCAGCCAGAAGGCCAATGGTGTCTAAATTTGGCTCATATTAGTAAATAATTCAGAGAAAAACAGTTAACTGTCTTTATCTTCATTATTATGTCACTATGGGATCTTAAATTAGAGCATAATGCTGACTTCATAGAAGAAGGTCAACTATATGGTTGAGATTAATGAGTCAGATTTAATTTGAGGATTTCAATCGGGGGGATTGCTTGTAGAACGCAGGGGATTTAGGGCTTTTCGGTGATAAACCCTTGCTTTCTTTCTAATTTTTAGACACTTCGGCAATTGTCATTTAATTTTATTTAATTCCATCTATGAATCAGTTATCTTGTACATAAATTTTTCTGTTGAAGTTTTTTGATTTAAAAAAGTCAACAATTTATATTTGCAACAATAAGTGAAGAAATATCGGTATTAGTTTGGTGTATTTGTTTTGTGTTATGTCACTTATTAATAATAATAACTCTGTTTTTCATCTTTTTCAAGGTTTTTTTTCACGACCAGAAGAAGCTGGATAAAAGCCGGTTTCCTGAAACCAGAAGATGAACACAAGAAACCTTTTGGATGCTTTTATCCTTAATGAGCCAACATTGTGGGGACCTGCTCCTCAGCGTCCTCTGCCCCCCCACCTGAAGAACAATAACCTCTCCTCCCTCAGAAGTCAGTCTGAGCTGGGCTCGTTCCGCATAATTCTAATCAGCGCTGTGTCTGTGTTTACAGCCGTCCGGAAACAAAACCGAGTTCAGACACATTCATCAAGAGGACAAAACAATAACTGTGACACCTGTTCATTGGACTTTTTTGTGCTTTAGAAGACAGCAGCTGTAAGGTCACATGATGTGTCTACTTCAACTCAAACGCACCTATGTCGTTCTGCAGCAGCAGCAGCAGCGTTTGTTGGCTGCTCTGGGTGATTTGAACAGAGTGGTAGAAATACAGGCTGCTCCCTTGTGGGTTTTTCTGATAGTATGAAGTCATTTAGCATGTTTTTTCTTTTCTTTCTAAAAAACGTTTACTGTATTTCAAAACATCCAGAGTGATGGCTGGTTTTTGGAAAATTGCATGTGACTGGTTCCCTTTTGCCTTTGAGTATGTGTCACCCTGGCGTTCTGACAGATGTGCTCCTTCTCTCGGGGAAAATCCACCTCAAGATTCTCTTGCACTGTGAGAAAAGTCACATATTTCTCATACTGGTTTTTATACATGTTGCAGCCTTTTTAAGAGGATACTTGGCTAAGAGAAGAGGTCATCAGGGGGGAACTAACCTTTACTGTTTTGACCCTTAACTACCAAACACTCTAGAGTTGGTGGGTCAGTGGTGGTTTGGTCAAATCCCCTCTGACCCTCTCCTCAAGGCTTCCATCTATTCTCCTGTCTCTGATCGTCAATATAAATAACATACAACACAGTATTTAACTCATTCTTTCTGGGTTCCTTAACCTGTGTCATCTACTTTTTGTGCCAGATCCTCATTCTTACATTCCTCAGAAAATCTTTAATGCCAAAGTTTTTCTAAAAGAGTTTAAACAAATTTATTATGGAAGCCTAACATGGTCTGTTGCAGAATTCTGGTCTACTAAAATTCACATGACAATCATTTCGCTAAAAACAAAAAGTGTTCCTCTGCGTTTTAAAAATGTAACGCTTTCTAACGATAACAATGTGAAAGTGATTCCCATGCACACAGATCCAGGAAAAACTTTTGAACAAAGTCAGTGTTCATGCTGGTCCAGTAGTTGGCAGAGTAACTGTTCTGACTCAACATGGCATACCTGCATGGATTTCTACCTAGTTGTTTGTTAAAAAGACTGCACACATTAAAATGGATCATTTTGTAATGATGCAAACCCCATAGTCTGTCATTGTGTTTGTTGTTCTGTCTGCGCGTTAGCATCAGGTTGAAAAGTTAATGTGGTGTCACGTCGTCATCGTGATCACAAGAATCGGTTCTTGGCGGTTTACACCGGAACAGTGACAGTGAGGCTCCAGAATCTTGTTTCAAATTTTTCTAAAAACACTCCCAAAACGCCATCGTCCAGTGAACAAAAGGCAAAACTGTTGTAGTGTAAATGCCGGCGTAGGCTGTTTAATGTCAATATGTTGTTTGTTTGTTTTTAAAAGCATTGAGAGTGTTAGCATCAAGGTCAGACAGTTTAACACCAGGGGTTCCCAAGTGTTTGGTCAATGTACTCTTTAAAATTAAGTCATTTTTAGTTTCAGCTGCTCCTCACAAGCTGAGTCAGTGTGAGGAGTTTGATCAAGGTGAATTCATTAATTTGGATATTTGAATGCTAATAACACCATTTTATTCATATTTGACAAACTTATTAGGATTCCCATTTAGTCAAGTGATTAAGCACCGGGTACTCATTCTGTTGGCAGATAGATTTCTCTCTGGACCTCTTCCCATATTATTTTCTGTTTTAGGCAATTAAGTATATTATATTATATATTATACAGCTTGGCAATTAATCACAGGAGTACCAACAAAACACCACCAAAATACAAAATCACTCACAAAAAAAGATGCACATGCTTTCATCAACAGTGTAAGTATTTTGGGGTGGATTTTCCCTTTAATTGACACGATAAAGTCAGCATTCTGAGTATATCACAGACTGGGGTGAAAGGATTATCAGTTGGTCCATAGATGAGGAATTGATTTACAACAGAAGATCTTGCGTTGGGTTCACTAACATGACATTTTTACTGATTTTTGGTTTCATAGTGAAGTGGAGAAATCTTATTTTTTGGTACTTACAGTAAGTCCTAGTAATGGACTCTTTAGTGGTCAATGGATTGATATTGAGAATATTTGTTTGCTACTTTTTAATACCTCACGCTTGCTTTGGATACATTTTAAAAAAATGGAGCAACTGAATGTGTTCAAGAGTTATTTCTATGCCCCGGCCAAGAAGGCGTACAAGATCACCCTGGTCTATATATGTTATGTTATATATAATATGTTTTGTCTATAGTTTGGTGCCATCCAAAGACATCTCACATGGACTTTTTAGGACACCGAATGAAATGCATTATTAAAGATTATTGAGATAATTGAAATCCCTTAATAGATATGATTTGTACTGGAGAGAAGTGAAATGATTCCATCACACTTAAGTTTTGTACCTCCGCCCAAAGGGACATTTATTTCTACTATTGTCCGTCTGTTCCTCTCACGGATTATTGTCTATTTTTACTGTATCTCAATGAAAAGTCACACTTCATACTCTTTAAAGCTCCTCGTGGCGTTATTTTTTTATACCTTTAAGCTCATTTAAACTTCATGACAGTTAGCTTTAATTAACCTATGATAGGGGTTATGGTCTGTCCACATCTGCTCTATTTGGGTTTTTCTAGCAGCGAGTGCAGCTGTGTCCTGGGACAAAATTTTCTTTCAGACCTATTACATTATTGTTGGCTAAAAGATGTTTTTATCACTGATGCATTTGGGCAAGCCGATCTCTCCTCGCCTCAATGTTTACAGGCTAGAGTTGCAGCTGCTGTCGGCCATAATGGTGAAATGTCAGACCATCCATTCATGGGTCCTGTCAATCAAGAGTAGAAAAGCATATGAATGCTTGTGGTCTGCACAGTAGATGCTGTTGATTCAATGGAAAATAATGTTCATCTTCATTGAATTCTGGATTGTGCAAAAGCAGGATAAACTAGCTTATAGGATCTCCAATAGGCTTGCCAACAGTTAGAATATGTGAAAAGGTGAAATTAAACCTTTTTATCTTATTTTGATGAGATATTATCTTTTAAAAGAACTTTGCTTGTCTTCATAATGAAACCTGACTTTGGTGTAAATTTTAAATCTGATAGATTTAGTTGGTTGAAATGTTTGAATACTCAGTGTCTTTTAGATGGACATTTTTAAAGCAGGCCTATCCGTGTGTTCAGGACTATCATTGGTCTCCTCGTCCGCTAGAGTCTGCATGTGACTCATCTCTTGGATAAGGTGTATGATTTTATTAAGTGCTGAAACTAACTCTGGTGTATCTGAACCAGGACGGACGCCGTTGGGATGGATGCTACTAGTTTGAATTATGAGGCTCCAAAAGCTGGGTACTGATGGAGCCACTGGAGAGCATCTTTTTTTATTTGTCGGTAAAAAGAGTGTATAAATTGTCAATAAACTTTGAAACTGAAATGAACTTGTCATTTCACTATCATTCTCAACTTGTAAGGAACGCCGGTAAGTCTTCAGGTTTTTCTATATTTCAAAGTGTCTGTGGAAAATCAGTTGATATCTGACAGGGTGATAGAGAGTGATCAAGATCAAGTGAGTGAAGAGGCTTATTTTAGTCAGGTGATCTGTCCAATGACGATCGCCTGCTCATATCTGCTGTCTAATAAGGCCGGGGTCATACTACACAATATGATGATGAGGAGGATTGTCAGGGATCATACAAACAGCAGAAGGGCAAGGGTGTTAAAAAGGACAAGGGTGAAAATTTATTTAATTCATTTCAGAAATTAAGTTACAAATGGCAAAAATGTAATGTAATATAACATAACCCAAGACAGGAAACTACAAAAAGTAAGGCCCTGAAATAAAGCTCCAGCCTAAAACGACATAACTCAACTGAGCTGAACGGAACTGAACTCCTCCACTGAAAGACACATGGGGTCATATAGACACCGACTGGTCCAAGACACACACAGACGGGGAAACTTAACATTTAGCATCTACTCAAAATCATGAATATTTGCATAAAGAAACATAACTGGTAAATAAAACATATTTCCAAACCTAACATTTCAACCTTGAACAGCTTAACAGGAAATGAGTTAAATCAAGTTTATTAAGTTAATGTTAACCAAACTATGTGATAACAGGAAATGAATGTAAGGGTGAAGCAAACAATACTAACACTGTTTGGCAGCTGCTGATGGAGACGCCACCATGAGGCTCTTTCAAGATTAACTCTGACAGAGGACAAGACCCAATGTGAAGAATTCTTGCAGTGTTTTGGTCGGAAAACTGACAACACTGAAAGGTTTGGCCCTTACCGTTGCTCCTGGGAAGTGACATAACATTGATGCGGACCAATCGTGACTACGTATGCATCTTATGTTATGCTAGCAGTCTTCTGTTCTGAGAACAATTAGGAGAAAAACTATCGTGGTCCCGTAACAAAAGATGAAGTGACTGTCTTAAATGTTCATCGTATGAATGTCATACGGTTTTCTTCTTTATTATTCTTCCACCAGTGGAGACCATGAATCCCTCCACTACCACGTTCCTGTTAATCATCAGAGTCATAATCACAACAAAACGGGGAAAAAATAAATAAAAAATACGGTTGTGGAAAAACAGTCAAATAATAATTTTAGTGTTTGTCTGTTTCCATAAAGAAAAAACAAAATCTTGAAGCTTTAATGAAAGGAGTCGGTAAATTAGACTCAATCAGACAAGAATCAAAGCATTCATTCCTAGATTTTCAAGGCAACAGATGAATGCTCTGTAGAATGTTACTGTTACTGTGGATGAATGTAGACTAGATGATTGTATGTCTTATGCAAAACACATGACATTCCACCTAACGTCTAGAACTTCATGTACCTTCATACTTCAACACAAGACAGCAGATTTTATGTGGTTCTGCCACTGCTGGCAGGAAAACGTAAGGTTGTGTTCCTGCTCAGCAACCATATGTGAGTGGACACCGCCAACAAAACCACATAACAACAGTCTTGTATAACAGCCAGGAGAAAAATCACCTAAAACCCAAAGACAGAATCGACACTTCCAAGAAAAAACGTTTTAATGGTTTGTGGTTTGTCTGCACATCAAACGTGTGTTGGAATGGTAATTTCTGTGGTTCTGATTCTGAGATATATCTATATATAGTGCAGAATCTCATATATATATTTATATATTCAGTATAAATATATATACATACAGTATATATACAGTATATATACATACAGTATATATATATATATATATATATATATATATAAAATCTGAAGGCACTTTCCAAAAACAGCAGTCTGAGAAATGATGAATGCAGTTTTTGGATCCTTCCAGAATCTCCGATGTAGGAGCCGATACCAGCTGACAGTGGGAAAGAGGCCGCCTGGACAAGCTGCCAATCATCACACTGCAGACACCCACTCACACTCATACCTAAGGACCATTTAGAGTCACCACTTCACCTAAATTGTATGTTTTTGGACTGTGGGAGGAAACTGGAGTACGCCTGAGAGAACCCACCAACACACGGGGAAGACATACAATCTCAAACCAGAAAGTCCCTGCGGTCTCCAGGTCCATCTGAACCCAGAACTTTCTTTCTGTGAGGCTAACCACTACACCACTATATAAAGTGATATCCAGCCCATTTCATAATATCCATCACAAAGCTGTGAATGACTGAGCCTTTCAGGGATTATGGTACCTTTCATATCCAATCACGACCCAATCACCAGTCATATTTTTAAACAGTGGCATATTCAAAGAGGACCTCTTTAAATATTGCTGCCCTTCTCCCAGTTTATATGTTGTTTGCATTAAATTCCTAGTAAATATATCGACAGATGAATTACATTAATGAGGTAAAACCTCAAATATATTGTTTTAAACCCGCTTTTGCACTCTGGTAGATCTCATAGTTTGGCACATATATGCTGTAACATGAATAGAACAACAATACTCAAGGAGTAAAGCAGGAATGGGTTCTGCTTTAAGGCTGCTTTTGGGCTGATCTGACCTGCTTCACAGATAGAAAATGTTGCAATTAAAATGCATTGAGTTGTAAATCAGGACACAGTCAGGCACTAAGTGAAAATTCAGATAATGTGTTAGTTTGGAAAGGCAGAGCACGATATTATTCTTTCGTGAAAACCTTTCTCAGAATTCTGAGATAATGATCCAGTATATTTCTCATTTTGGCAAAGATAAATATCCTCTTTCGGGGTCCTGCATTACACATAATGGTACTTTTTTCTCCGCTGACTTTTCTCTGGAAATAAAGACTATAAAGATATATCCCACCCACACTATCTGGCCTGACTGCCTGTCTGGTCTTACACAGACATCTCTGGTTCTTTCCTAATTGGCCCGGCAACTTGGTACCACAAACACAACTGAACTTAGTTGGGTTTTTTGTAGTGACTTTACTTCCTCTGTGGCAGCCCAGTCTAATTGTGTTTATGTTTGGAAGCAAATGATAGGCTGTGGTGGCTGGCTGTGAGCTCTAAGTGGCTTTTAAAATGAGCGACTAAGAGACTCGTAAACATGAGCGCATTCTCACAGTCAGACAAACTATGTTGTTTGCATGACTACTTAAACGCTCTGGCAGCCTATATGCGTCAATATATTGTCCTTTGCAATGGAATTGGAATGGGGTTTTTTTTATACAGGATAAATTTTGTACCTTTATTGCATAAGTCTGTCAACGCCTCACGTGATTATTCTTTTCTGGCAAATGGCATCAACCACAGTTGTTGGCGCTCTACTCCTCCTCCTGTTCAAGTTTAATTTAGTCTGATGGCTTCCTCCTCCGTATCCTAATTTCCCTGTTTGTCTACTTAAGCCCATATATTGCAGTCGGGAAGTTTGTCACCACCAGTCCCGCTCTCACCCTCCTCCAAACAGCAACCATGTGGACCCAGACCGGAGCTCTGTTCCTTCTACTCACCGGCTGCCTCTGGTCGGCCGCGGCTCAGAGCAGCAGGAGACAAAACATCTGGAATGAACCTATTAAATTCACAACCAAGGGAAAAGACTTGTGCACCATGATGATCACAGGACAAGGGGTATACACCAGATTGAGGCTGTCGTGCCAAGGCAGCGAGCGCTCCTACTGGTGTGAATACCTGGGAAAACCTTACACCTGCCGCGCCTACAACAACAACCCTCGCCACTATTTCGTCCAAATGATGTGGGGCCTTAGAAAGCTCCACAATGCCTGCCTGGGGTCACGGCAGATCAGACCTCAGATGTGCAAGAAGGCCACTGACGAGTCTCAGATGGTCTTTTCGACTGCCTCCTTCTCCCCGTCATGGCCAGAGGCTGCTTCCAGGACTCGGGAAAGACCGGCAACACAGCCTGCAAGACCTCAAACCACCGCACCAACAAGACATGATTCAGCGAGGAAAGCCTCCACTCAGGCCATTCATGTCCCACCAGTGGTAAAGACCACACAACCAACAACCCCTGCTTCGGAGAGCAACGCTAAGTGGATCGCACGACAGTACTGCTGGAGGTCGCTCCAAGGCATCTGCTCCTACGCCATCGGTTTGTTTCGGAATTAACATAGAGGGTGAACAGCAGCTCCTCTGGGACTCTTTATCAACACTTTGATTTTATTATGTTGCTCTATGACTAATCCAAGGGTACTATGTGAATTTACTTCTCACATTTAGTTGTAAATCTCTCTTTTTATAGTTTCTTTGTTCAAAATTTTGTTATAATTTCACAAGTGCATGTGCATTAACCCCTTTGTTAAATTCACAGGTTTGTATAATTGATGAGGATTACTTGTGATGACTTTTTTAAGTGGCCCTCGGAGGAAAATTCAGGAATTTCTTCATCCATGGAAGAACTGTGTTGCGCTGCTCAGGGGAAGGGATGTTACTGTTGTTACTGCAGGCACCACGTTCTGAGTGTCACAGCTGGGAAACTCTTATAATTGACTCAGTTGTTCAAGAACAAAATCTTTTGAAAAATGTTTCACACAGTGTGAAAATGTCTTAGTCGCACAAACTCTTTTGGCACAGGACAGAGGAGACTTTTTGTATAATCAGTTGTTTTTCGGTATATAATCTACATACATGACCTTATAATTCTAAAAAAAAAAGTCATTTTCTGTATAAGTTAGTTAATGTGAATGCTGTGAATGTATTAAATGCATATCAATTCTCAATAAGTCTCATCGGTAAATCATTGCCCCTTCTTGATGAGAAAAAAACAAAAAAAAATATCTGCAAAAAGTGCCATTTAATAGGTTTAGCAAGATAAATAAACAAGGCAATCTTGAGACATTATGAATTCAGACAATAGTAAATATAAGTGCTTATTTCTGTGGTTATATGTGCTAATTGTGTCTGTCAGACAGTTTTGGACTCTTCTGGGAGATTCTGTCTGCGCCGAAGTACAGCAAGATAAACTGCCCTCCGGAATCAAGTTCTAGCTGGTGGTGGAGGTGGATGAATCTAGTGAGGTTGATAAGCCAGATAAGATGAGGAAGTTGGTGGATCTATGAGGACTTGGGGCGAAACTAGACTGAATGTACAGAGAGAATCATCATATGTATAAAAACATTGACTGCCACAGACGATGGGAGCAGGATATGAGGCTGGAGCGTAAGTGAGAGGTGTGAATGACAGGACGGAATGAAAAGTACATTACAGGCCTAAGGGGGTAGAGAAATATTCGTCCTGACTGAACAGAACTCACTCAAGCTTCATTATGTCAAAACAGACCTCATCATTTGAAAAGGAGGAATTATCTGCTGTATCGTGTGTAACCCTTAGATGTGGTTGTTGTATAAACAGACCATAATCTTTAATTGGAGAGTGGTTTTCTTCTTCAGGGTCGTCTGACTCTTTCACAATACATTAAGATTTATTTTATCTTTGGCACACAGATTTCAGTGAAGTTCAGTTCAGTGAAGGTTATGAAAAGTTATTTGCATTTTTTTTAATTTCTTTTTAGAATAAGAGAAGTTCAATCCTGTCACATTTTATTTTCTCTTTCATCTGTCATCACCTCTCTTGAATGCACACCCAACTTTTCTCAGCCATCATTGTTTGGTGCAGTCAATTTCACAACATGGGCCAGCCTTCCATCCTCACACTGATTCACCAGTTATCCTTCCTTACAACATTTTGGTACTAACCACCATAGCCTAGGAACACCCATCAAAACCCGCATTTTCAGAGAAATTTAGATCTTGCCAAAGTCATTCAGATGTGTACACATTTTTCAATCGTCCAACACATCAGCTTTGAGGACAAAATCTTCCTACTACATCCTACAAACGGACAGGTGCCTATGTAACAATCAATGCTGTATACTCAATGCTATTCCGAAATCACTTGTCAGTGGTTATAATGTTATGGCTGGTCGGTGTATGTCACGAAAGCGAATGATTTAACAGGCAGTACTTTGACTCAAAGTACTTTTAAAATACTGCCTTATTATCGGCTGTCTAGTGTGAACTCAACAAACTCCATAAGCCCTCCAATCATGCAGTGTGTGTGTGTGTGTGTCTGTGTGTGTGTGTGTGTGTGTGTGTGTGTGTGTGTGTGTGTATCTTTTATGTGTGCGTCTGAATGGGAGGGCAGATTCGGCAGCAGCATTCTGAAGCTGCCAGTGAAGGAGTCTCGTGCATTAGGAGTGTAAACCCAAGCTTAGTCTGAAAACTTGTGTCAAGGTAAGTCCCGTTTCATTTGATTAATAATCACCGTAGTAGTGTTATTACTACTCTATTACTTGTAGTGAGAGTATGTGTGTGTGATATGTGTGTGTGTGTTTTTATGTGTGTGGTGGCTGCTACTTTTCTCAGTACCATTTTCCAACAGTGAATTCAAATGTCTTTTAATTATATAAAAGTTTGGTCCAACTTTATTCAAATCATTAATTTTACTCCAACATTTACTCCCCTATTTATGAATGTTTCTGTATTCCTCCTTAATCCTCCGTTGTTAATCTTGCATTTTCATAAATTAATTTTAATTCCAAGGCATATGTGGCCATTTTATTACTTCAAACCTCATTTTAGCCAAACCTTTCTTAAGCCTTATATAAAGCCCTCCAAAGGGCATCAAAGGGAACAATGGGAAACATCATGACATGAATTTTCACTGTTTTAAGCCCCGGTTCTGCCAGGAACCACAGTTTCATCTTAAACCATGTGTCTTACAAGGCATTATAAAATTGAGGGGATGTAAAGGCATTTGGTTAGAGGTTAGATGTCTAAATCTGACTTTTCCCTGCAGGCTGTGCTCTCCTGCTTTCATGGCTCTCCTCACCAATACCGCCATCCTGCTGGTTCTTGGTTGTATTTTCCATCAGCTGATGTTGATCAGCAGTCAGAAGAGTCATGGACGGACAGGACGAGGGGTGGACAGAGGACAACACAAGGACAAGCCAGGGCAGAGGGCCGGGCGCCAACCCAAATCTGGCTCTGCACAGCCGATGAAGGGCAAAATAGTCACCAAAGATAAATCAGAATGTAGCTGGACGGCCTCAAGTGAAGACCTCATCATCCTCGGAATCACCTGCAAGAAAGGGGACAAGAGCTTCAGCTGCGAGTACGAGGCCAGACCGACTGTTTGTCCCCAGTACGCCTCTGATGTCAAACTTTTCTGGAAGCAAATCGCCAAGGCGCTGAAAAAGCAAAATAAGTTGTGCCAGGACAGAAAGGCTTTGATCAAGGCAGGAATGTGCAGGAGATCTGCAGCAGATGCTCATTTCAGACTCCGTGATGCATCGAGGACGACTGACCCTCCTTCCTCCCCACCTCCTGCACCCAGGGACGTCAACTCCTGCCAGCTCAGCAACAAGAAGCTGGCAGAGGAGTACTGCAGCGACTCCTGGTCGAGTGTTTGTACGTTCTTGTTCACCATGCTGCAGGATAATGACTGCTGAGACATGAATAATTTAAGACCTGGAATAGAGAAAATCAAGATTTTCTTATACAGTATAATATTTTCTATGTTATTAAATGTACGTATAATCATACATATCTTTTTGCTCATATTCCCAGAGATCAGTTTCTGGAGATTTTGTGTCTCATCTTCACATTATGTATAATGGTTAGAAGTGTCAATAAAACCTCTTTCTTTCTATATTTTTTTGTCTTGTTTTACAATTTATCGATCAGAGAGAACCTCAATTGCTTTTATTAAACCTCATAAAAAAAAAACTATGCAAAACGAATTTCTTTGCATATTTTATTGGGGCATTTATACATTCCATAAAATGACAAACCAATTGGTCAAGTGTTTTTTATTAAAAAGATATGAATTTAAAATGTTTATATTTCATAGAAAATAGTCAATTTAATTTAGATTAGATTAACTCAACGTTTTTCTTAAGCATGTTTCTTAGAAAACTGTTTTACCCTTAATAGATATTTTTGTCTTCACATGCTTTAATATGTTAAAAAAAAAGTTTTTACTTATCAAATACGACTTTTCGGTTGCCGTGGTAAATGCCTCCTCCTCTGTGTCCCCTCTGACCAGTGGGGTCCCCCCGGGGTCCATCTTTGGCCCCTTGCTCTCAAGCATATACATGCTGCCCCTGAGTCATATTATAAATTGGTTCAGTTACATTTACATACAAGTAGCTCAACCAAATAGTTCAGCAGGATTAAAGCGTTTTATTGGGAAATTACCAAGGAAAAACGTTCGGTGTAATCCCACATTGCTAACCTTGCCGCTCCGGGTTTTTTTAGTTTTATGTTTTGTTTTGTCAAAAACCTATTTAAATAATATCTCCTGTTCTTTCAGTTCTGTCACATTTTCAGTTATATCATAGCCTCTTTTCATGTTTCTAAATGTGTGTGCCCAGTCCTGCTGAAGGTTTATGTTCGGAGAGTTTCATGTTGGATACTGATGCAACGATTCAACCAGAGGGAAAGTGAATTTTAGAAGCCTTTGGATTGTGTACTTTGGCACACTAAGTCTCTGACAAGAACATCACATGGACAACTTGCAAAATCAGAAGTCATGGGAAGCAGGATCTTGTAGAGAGTATGAGATAACAAGTCACAAAAAAAATCAACATGGCATGAAAGTAGATATGTGTACGTTATTTTTGGCATTCATACAAGACGTTCTGGAAGTTTTCTCTCCATATCAGTGTCGGAACAAATACTTGATCACGACATACTGGCTGACAAGTTGACAGAGTTTCAAGGTCTTGAAGTATTCAAATAACTTACAGTATCACAGATTCATTTCATTTAATAGAAAGTTTTGCACACAACAGATGCTGTGTAGGAATAAAAGAGAATTCAGGCCCTGATCACGATACTTTCAGATGTTTTTCCGTGGAATGTTCCGTACCAGATGTGTTCTTAGCATTCCACAACTCTCCCCTCAGTCTTTTGTTGTATCTGTCCAAACGTGTTTGAGATATGCTGCTTACAAAAAATCTAGTATATACATCCATTTTCCAATTATCCATTAGCAACAAGCCAAGCAAAGTATTCCAGGGTTCCCTCTCCTCAGATGTGCCCTTTCGCTAATCCTGGGGAATCCCGAGGCGTTCCCGCTGCAGATGACATATCAAATCCCTCCTGCGAGTTCTGGGTCCATTTATAATGTAGTATTTATTCCAAAAAGTCAATGAAGATGATGCGTGAACATTAGATATATAATCTTATTTCCATTGAGTATATGTCAAGAATTATTGGTCTGTTATTACAGTTTGTGTAATGCATGGCAACCAATTGGAATGAATATTTTATTTGCAACAAAATATTATTTTGGTTAAGAACTGAAATGAGAACTAATCATAATTAATTGTAACATTAAGGGATTGGATTGGATTTTTTTTTTCTGTGCCATAAAGTAGGTGAAAGCCATAGAAATGGGTAAGACTATCACACTTCTAACCGAACACATTTTTGGAAACACAATTAAATATACGCAAATTGAAATCCTGCTTTTAAACTATACTTAGTAGAGTTAAAATATTGCATTCAACATGTTGATCATGTGAACAACCATTCTCAAGAATGTTCAGGACAGAAATAAATTGTAGGATGATCTTCATGGTCTGTTGTTTCACACTGTATTTGAGAATTACAGCAAAGAGATATTTTTTGCTTGAGTTAATCCTTTGATTCAAAATTCGCTTTTCATGCATGAACAAATGTTCTCGCAAGCCAGTATGCGGATCAGAAACAAGTGTTGTGTGAAAAGGCGATAATTATGCTTATGACGCCTTGTTATAGATGTACTACTATGTTAAAGATGCTTTATTACTACTTAGGGTGGGGCTGATTTTAAATACTTTGTTCTGTAAACTTTAATCTGTAACAATGGAGGATAGTGAAAGATAATTGCTGAGTTGATGAGTACAATATATTTGATTGTTGTTAGTAAAATCTCGACATGAAAACTAAAGGCTGCCTTGGCAGAGCTCAGACTTCTGCTCCTAGTTTCTCTTTTATCCTATGTTACATTGACATACAATACATCAAAAATGGAATTTCACACAGATATCCAAGCAATCAAGGTATTTCGTCTTTATTAACCCTCACTGTCTTCAAGATGGGTCCTTTCTTTCAATGTCTAAGACAGAGTAAAATCCTGGAAGGAAATGGTTAAAATCATGACCTACAATGTTAAAGAAAGTGAAACCCGACTCTTCCTCTTTATCCTGGTCCATTCAGAAATTGAAATCAGCACTTCCTCATTGTATGCCCAACCCTTCTACCAAATTTCATCAAAATCTTTCAAACAGGATATATAGTAGATGGAAATATTGAAAAATAACCTTTATCAAAACGTTGAGTTCATTGAGTTCCTCTATTTCATACACTCGACCATTTTACTGAGTATAACACAAAGCCTTCAAATATTTTTTGTATAAATCTGCTGTCACTCCAGGCTAACCTCCGTGGTATTTACCAAGTAACGACAATTATCAAATAAGTCAAAAGTACAATATTGCTCTCTGACAAGTATTCAAATAAATGTATAAATTAGTTTTTAATAGAAATGCCCAATAGCCCATATTTTTTTTGGATGCATTCTGGGCTGTATTCTCGTCCCTTGCAACAAACATTAATCTGTTTATTAATCTTTTTTCCGTCGGAGATGTCTGCGGCCTGTTAAAAAGAAAATTGAGACACGAAAATTGATCCAAGAGCCGTGCCTCATCTTTTAAGAGCAAACTTATATGTGCAGAGTTGATCCAATGACACTTACTGTTGTCCAATGGCATTAACACATCAATACAAAACCTTTTCAACCACAATCCAGAGTGTCATTTAAAACAACATTAGTTTTGCTGCAAGTTTCACCTATCAAAAATCTTTAGCTGGGAATACTGAGACGAGAAATAAAGAGAAAAGGAAGATGATGGTACCCCTCTCTGTTTCTCAGAATACACAATTAATTTTTGTTGTGGTTTCTTGCAGAGGTTTGGACAAATAGAGACAGAGACACGGGCGACTCCAACAGAGAAGAACAGAGCAGTCGGGGGCATTATGTGATTTGAGAAAGGGGATGACTCATTTTCTGTATAATTCCAGCCTCGCGTCTCGCTGTAACATAATGCACTCCTGCATCTGAAATCCATCAAGCTCCCGCTCTCAGCAGGTTGCACTCTGGGCCATCCATGCAAGACATCCCATAATGGCAGCCGAGGCAGATGAAGCAATTTGGCCGCAACAAAAGTAAATTAGAGGGCAGTCACGACCTAACTGCAGGAATTCAAAATAGAGAGGTCCATTTAGGCAGATGTGCTCCTTCAAGCCAGAGCTTTTAACAACGGCTAATGACAAACCCAAAACTTTGGGATACAGAAAATAATGTGATTAAATAAGTGCAATTGGAATGTTCAAGGTTGTTGAGCACGTTCCTTTGAAATAAATGAAACAATGACAAAATAATAAAGAGCCCATTGCCAAAAGTAATTTCTAAAGCTACTAAAATATTGCCAGCAATATTCAACCTTTTTCTTACCAAAATGTGGTTTTGAGCACCTGAATGACCCCCAACTGTTAAGAGCTTCCACATTATGCTCCCTCGCTATAGTCATTTTGTCCAACAGAAAAGAAAGAAATGACTCAGGCTCAAATGACTTTTATAGTTTTTGCAAAGCAGTTTGAGTTGACTTGTTGTTGAAAGGTATCTGTACAAATAAAGTTGCTTTACCTTGTCTCCAAGGTGAATACACATTTGTTTCACCCATTCATTATGATACTGATGTACTGCTAAGATAAAAAGGTCCAGTAATTAGTTGATGTGTTCTTATAGTTTGCAACGTGTACCTAATGGTTCATCTTTTAATGCACAGCCCCCAGAACATTTAAACGTTTGATGCTGGTGCAGCGAAAAGGTAAAGAATAAAAAAAAACTTGGATTTATCTCCTTTTTTGTGGTACCTAAAGATAAAAATAGCTTTTATAAGGATTCTATTTTTAAAATTGCCAGACCATACATAGCTCACCGTTTCCTTTATATGATGCATTGAGGGTCTCTGGCCTTTGGGCCCTTTCTGTGCAGAGTTTGCTTGTGCTCCCTTCTTCTTCTTCTGCCTTACGTCTTTAGATCGGCAGCTCCTTTGAGGCGAGGCAGGCTAACGTGTCATCGTCGAGGCCAAACCGGTCTCGTTCACCATTCGGTGGCCCGTGTTTGGGGCAACTGGTGATTATGTGATCAACTGTCTGTATTGGGTCCCCACACTAGCAGGAGGCACTATCCACGAGATCCTACCTCTTCATCGCTAGCGTCCAACACCGCTCCTTGAGCAATTAAAGGTTGTCCACTGCTTTCGGGGCAGGTTCTGAAAGGAACATAAGTGAAACACAAAAAGACTACGCTAAGAAGGAATAAAGAAATAAAAAATAAACAGATAAACACACTAAAAAGGTAAAACAAAGGAAACATGATAGGAAATGTAAAACTAACTAAACCACATACATAACACTTTCAAGTTAAATCATGGAACACAGACCAAAATCACAAACCTTTCACGATAAAAGAATACTAAATAAATACAAAGTCGTGACACTTGTGAGAAGACACAGACACTAGACTCTGACACGACACCTACCCACATGACTTCAGTGAGAATAGATTTAGCTTTGGTCTGGAGAACAGGTTGTTGTCAGCGGACCCAATCTTCACTGAGCAGTTTAACAGTTAACTACCCAACACTGTCAAAGCGCTGGGTCAGCTGTGATGGGCCTCTACTTACAGTTATCTCTGTTCCGGATCATGTAACATCAGGTCCATTCCCAACGAGACAATATCAAGATGATACACCCGATTTACATTTGCTTTTATTCCATTCCATTCTCAGAACTAGCTTCAGTGTCTTTCTCCTCAGTGATTTCTTGGGTTGATGCAGGCATTGAGAGAGACCCATGTTGGACATGTCCCTGTAAGTGGTGAGTCTCTCCGGTCCAGGTTGTTTGTTGAGGTCTCTCTTCCTCTCCCATGTTGGGATAAACTGGGGGTGTTGTTCACTTGACGTTGTGTAAAACAAAAATCAACAAGAATGTGTCGTTTCCTTTTGATTATTTTGTCCGTTAATTGAACTCGTTTTTCTGACCCAATTGATTTTTGTACATTTTATTTGGCGCTTAGACCCTGGCAGGAAATACATCACCAAAGGAACTGACTCAACTGAATTTGACGCTTGCAACACATTTCGAAATGCAACAAAAGTCTCTGATAGTTGTGGAACGCTCTGAGAACACCTGTTTGGAACCTTCCACAGGCAAACAGGTTCATTGGAAATAGTTGGGATGTTTGAATATGAGAGGAGCAACAACTAACAAGGGCTCAAGTAAGATTCTTTGAGGATCATCCCCATGTGAAACCAGCGGTGCACCGCCAGAAGAAACAAACCAGGCAAATGTCTTAGGCCCCAAAAGGGGGCTTCCAAATAACCTCTCATTTTTTTTCTTATTGGTTCAACAACTTCATACCCTCTTGAACCTCTGATGAGGTGCACCGCCAAGACCCTTAATTGGGGTCTCTTCAAGATTCCTGGAGCTAGATGTTGACCGCTTTATCCTTTGTTTGACATTCACATGAATTTGTGCTTTTTTTCTAATTATGAAATTTGGTGAAGAATAATTGACATTTTTTTGACTGAATTAACTGAATGCACTTTGTTATGGAGGAGGGGGGGCGGTAATGCCCGTCTTTGCCCAGGGCCTCCTACAGTCTGGGATCGCAACTGCATGAGACACATGCCTGGATAAAACAGTTGTCAAACCTTTTTCTCTAGTGTAAACCTTTTTTTGTTTTGTATTTTTTAGTAGTTGTTCATGCCAGGAAACTACTGCTTGATTAGCACAAATTAATGAAGACAAATAATGCAGCGCTGTGCTTTCAGTGTTTGATTTATTAAGCATTGTGATTTCTAATATTTACAATTCAACACATGGAAAACCAATCTGTCATCATGCAATTAAAATTAAATTAAATCAAATTAAAATTAAATTGCAATTACTAAGGAATAACAGAGGGAATATTTTTACTTCCTCCCCTGAGTGTTCAGCTGTCTGCTATATTTCAACCACAACTTTGTTGATTTTTGTTTGTTATTCAAATATATAAACTTCCTGGTCACACTGTATGCGATTGTATTTGTTGTTTACAATTAATGGTACC
>VRLP01007370.1:0-22232 GCA_009660295.1 Lophius piscatorius | reverse complement strand
ACGACTTTATTTTCATTATATTACGACTTTATTTTCATTATATTACGACTTTATTTTCATTATATTACGACTTTATTTTCATTATATTACGACTTTATTTTCATTATATTACGACTTTATTCTCTCTGAATGAGGATTTTTATTCTTATTAAATTATTACGTTGTTTTTGCAAAATCGCAACTTTATTTCTGTAAAATTACAACTTCATTCTCTTTAAATACCGCCTTTATTTACATAAAGTTATGACTTCATTCTTGTCAAATTCCGACTGATCGTGAAGATAATATATGTATAAATATATGTATGTATATTCATATATTTATACATATATATTATCTTGAATATATATGTATAGATATATATTTATACATATTATATTATATATGAATATTGAAGATGTGAGATTTCAAGAACATCTATGTATAAATATATGTATATATATATATAGACACATAAATACACATACACATATATATATATATATATATATATATATATATATATATATATATATATATATATATATATAAAACAAAGACGCGGTTGTCTGAACGACCCGGAGAGACACATTGTCGAAATAAAACAGGAAATGGTAAAACGGAGGATGATGACGATGAAAGCCTGAAAGAAGAATGGGAAAACAGATCAAACCTGGAAATAAAAAAATAAAAACAAAGTCGTGACACTTTCTTTGTAATCCTGAAGACCCTCTTTACCTGGACCACTTCACCCGGGCTACAAAATACACATCAAAAAAAATGACAGCTAACACCGAATAAAATGAGCAAACAGGAAGTTGACCTACAACCCACAGGAAGTACAAAAACGGACACTGAGCGGAAGCTGAGGCGGCGGAGGGTCGCTGGACCTGATGGAGCGGGATTCTGCGGAACCAAAAACGGCGTCTCTGAGGCGTGATGTAACTGCAGCCCGTCTCCACGGCGCGGCGATGAGCGGCGTGACGTCCGCGGAGGATCCCCCCGCGCCGCTCCGCTCCGGAGGACCTCATGAATGAACAAGTGTTTCATGTGGAAATTGTTATTCTAACCACATACATAAGTGTTTCAGGGCTGTTATGGAAAAGTAATTGGCGCAATTACAGAGAGAGAGGGGGGGGGCTGGGGGGCGATGGGGGCGAGGGGGTGCATGTGTCAGCGGGGCCGGGGGGCTTTCCCAGAAGTTTCCTCTGCAGAGATCCGCGGCAGCGAGACGTGGAAACAACGCGCACACTGCAGAAAACCGGAGCAAACAGGTTCCTGACACGACGCCGCGCCTCGTCGGATAACAATATTTAAATCGTGCGAGGGCGACAGCGCCGGCGGAACCACGAAGTCCAGAAACTTTCTGCGGGGTCTCGGGACGCCGCTGGAGGTTCTAGTATGAAAACGCAGAGATTCAGGAGTTTTGAATAAAAACGTGGAGGAGAAACCGGGTTTCCGGCGGTACCGCCAAAACGCAGCGGAACCGTTGGGCTCGCCCCGACCCGTCCCTGAGGAGCAGAACCTGTGAGGCGTCTGGAGGAGTCCGTTTGGGTTGAGGGTCTCGCTAACCGCAGGGTCGGTCCGGGGTTGGGACCTCAAACCATCTGATTGGACCCTCTGCCTCCAGAGCTACAGCCGACCCGGGTTCAGAATCAGAGGGTGAAACTATGAGGGGAATTAAACCCACTTGGAAAAGCGCCCCAATCCCCTGCGTTGTACAAATAATCCCCCCCTGATTGAACTCCTCACATTGAATATTAATAATAATCTCTAGCGGTCCAAAGTGACCCGATCGGACTATTTCTATGAAGAAAAAAATCCATCCAGTTCTTCCTCGCACTGAGACTCTGTGGGTATAACATTTGAAAACAAACTACGAAACTACTTTTTGAGTTATCGCGTTAAAACGAAGGATCTGTGGCGAAGATTCCAAAATATTCCCGACTTCTCGGGGTCTTTGATTATTCCTAAATAAAATAAGAGGATGAGGAAATATTCAAAAATAAAATTCCTTCTTTCATTTTATTTTTTAATTCTACAAAGGACCAAGTCCAAGATCAGTTCTGTGGAGCGGAACCAGCAGAACCAAGTCCAGGATCAGTTCTGTGGAGGACCATTATCTCTTGTAGTTTGTTTTCCTTGGAGTGGTTCTGTCTTCACCTCTGATTGGTTTTCCAGACCTGACAGATGCGGCGGGGACCCGCCTCAGGAGCTGACCTTTGACCCCGCCGTAGTCTAAAAATAAACCTGACAGGCTAAACAAACATCTGCGCCGCAGGTCCGGATTTTACAGTGTGAAGGTCGCCGGTGGGAACTGGAGAGCTGAGACGACGGACCTGAACCTGACGGGAAGAAGCGACGGGGAGAAACGACCGGCCCAGTTGAAAACATCTGGGCCTCTCTGCGGTTCTGCGGAAACGGGATCGGAAATGAAATGAGCAGAAGAGTTTCAAACCTGATTAAAGTCTGACAGAAGGCGGAGAGGATTTCCTCTAATCCTGATCTTCACCGGGTAAAACCGTGAGACTCTGAGCTCCAGCCACCATGAGCAGGCCCGGTTCTAACTTAGCGAACCTCCCTTTCAAGTAGCTTCTTACTATTTTCTAATGAATTACTTATACGTTATCAATAAATAGAACAAATTCTGCAGGGTCTGCACAAATATATATTTGGCCCCCCTGGGCCCTGGCCACCCCATTAAGAACATCATAGGACCGCCCCTGTTCTGAGCTCAGGCTCCGATCACAGAAAACTTTTAATGGAGTTCTGATCATGATGAGCATGGCCCCGCCCCCTACCGCTCTGAACCCGACTTGGACCTTCCCTGAAATGGCCGAGCTCCGATCATATTGTCCAAAAAATTATCCGAACCCGGCAACTGGTCGTGAGGGAAACTTCAGATGAACCAGATACTAAATGGATCCTGCAGTTTTTACTCCTGTAACCGGGTCAGACCACCATCAGGACCCATTTAGACCTGGACCACAACTGGATTAGCTTAAAACCTACCAGATGGACGTCCATGCCTGTTGGTAGAAAGACGGGACTAGGACCAGGACAGAACCCTTTAAGATATGTTTTGGATTCCTAACCAGAACCAGTGGAACCAGAATGTTTCCATAACTTCACCTCAGATACAACAATATTTATGTTAATGAATCAAAAAGTCCTGGACAGATTTCTACAACTCCTGGAGGAAGGCCGGGTCATGGTTGTCTCCTGACGGGGCTTTTATTCTGAAACACTTACAGGAACATCTTGTGGAAAAAGTGACTTTCGAGGAGCGGATCCAGGAATTATTTTCCACTCGCTTACATTGTGATCGGAGTCTGAGAAGAAGACGAGGCCGGTCCACAGAAGCAGAGGAGGATGGTCCTCCTCTGGTTTTTGAGTGGCTAAAAGGGAATATAAAACAAAAACTATAAAAGTAAAATATATATATATATAAAGAGTAATTGGTTGAAATAAACTATAACCAAATCTCAGATTCATTGATGAAATACTTTACATCTTCTTTGGACAGAAATACATCTTTAATATTCAGATGATGCGTCAGCAGCGAGGTGAAAGGCAGTCTGTGTGAAGTGGAGAGAAGAGGAGAACTAACACTGAGAACTACTTTTACATAATCAAAAAAACATATTTTATGTAGGCTTCGTCCAAATTACTGTCATTTGTTCGGGTTTAGCAGTTAGCATGTTAGCTTAGCAGTGTAGGCTAGAAGCCCAGGAAAGCTTACATGTGAGGAAGAACTCAGAAAACAGTGTTTTATTTTAGGTTTTTTTGTGTTTGCGAGGTTTTTCAGTTTTTCTAACATTTGTTGTGTTAACATGTATTTGATAATGAATATCATGAATAATTAACTTGTGTTGTCTAAGAAAGATTTCATTTCCGACATGCTAGAAACTTCCCTCCCCAGTTTCTGAGCCCACCAGCCGCCACCGGATCAGACATGATGTTGAAAAAGTTTCCCATGAAACTTTAGAGAAATTTTCTCCTCAGAGCAACACGACTCCTAAAACGTTCGTTTGGACTTCCTCTCTAGCGGCGTGAAAAACTTCGTCAGGAACCGTTTTCTCGGCTCATTTTCACCGTTTAACGATTCCGCAGGCCGCAATTTGCCACTAATCTACAAAAGTCCCTCGCAGAATCCTCCGCTCTCATGACTGGCCGGGATTATTAGAAGTGAGAGGAATTTATTTTGAGGAGTTTTCCTGGAGGACTAATACGGCGAGGACGTCCCGGTTGGTGGTTTTTCACCTCCGTGGAGGGAAAACGAGCCGCGCTGCAGCGTAAATACGCTTCAAACAAGGAGTTATTCTGCAGCCGAAGAAAGGCTCCATAGATGGCTTTACACCTGAACCTCCACATGTGGCTCCTCTCCCTGGATCCACATATTGGCTTTGATTACTCTAATTGGTTCTGAGGCCCGGCAGAAACCCGCCGGACCTGTAAAGAGTACCCTCTCACTAAAGCCATTAACCCTGTCATAACGAGCGGTGGGGCGGAGCCGGCGGAGGTGAAGGTGGAGCTGGGGGCGGGAGGCGGGAGGGAGGGTTAAAGTGGCTCCCAATTAGCCGGGTGAAGAAAAGGCGAGCAGCCTCTTACCTCCATGGAGCAGGAAATAAAAGTGGAGAGGACGCCGCACAAAAGAGTGTCTGTAGCAGGAAACGCCGGCGGCGGCCAATCAAAACACTTTGCCTCATGTCCAAATCAGAACCACATGCAGGTGGAAAGAACCGAAGAGGAGAGGTTCTACTTCCTGTCTGCTGATTGGGGCGGTGGGGGGGACTAGTTGGGAGTGGAAGCAGCTGGGAGTCCGACAGCCAATCGGCAGGCAGCACTTGCGAGCCAATCAGATTTTAGGTTTCACAGACGGAACGGGAATCGAGGATAAAGTGGAGTTCTAATGTCCAGCAGGGGGCGACACCACAGGCTGCAAAAAGGCGTCAGATTGAATGTAGGCTAAAGTGACGACTGACCGCCAATTTTTCCACACGATGAATGTTACTGTCTCTTTAAATCCTGGCTGGTTACGGAGGCCGACGCCGGCCTATAGCCGTAGAGTCGCTGGAGTTCTTCAAGGGCAGCACTACGCCGGTCCCTAACACACAAAGGTCATTTGGTAAATTTCGGTATTTGAAAGTACGAGATTGGATGCATCAAAAGATTTGTATGACTTAAGTTATTCTTTCGTATAGATGAACGCCATTTCGTTAGATCCTTGACCGACTGACACGACGGTGAGTACGGGTCAGGAAATCTCACCCCCTTAATAAGAGTTAGCTTATAATTGTGAGAAAAAAACGTTTCCTGCTGGGAAAACCCTTGAAATAATCGGGGAAATGCGTCCGGAGCATCTGTTCTCCACTTACTGCTACCAGTTAGGCTCCGCCCACAAAACACATCATCACTGTTTACTGACATGAAAAGAGTCCATGTTGGTTGAAAACCCACGGCTCGCCACTGCTAATACTAATACACTAACAGTACACTTTCAAGTGTACTAATATACTCCTATTTTAGATCACAAATAGTATACTTGTACTTATACTGTAAGTGTGAGAGTACACGACTAATTTTCAACACACTCACACATAAACTGTCACTGAAACCAGTCAGACATTGAGCCGTGTAAACTTTCAGAATAATGTGAAAATATACTTTAATGAAGTCAATGTCAGTCTTGTCAGTATAACGCAAGTGTACTTGAGTATAATTATGTTAAATGTGTTCATTGCATAAAATGTATACTGCAAGAACAGTCTCTTATTGTTTAGAAGTTTACCGGGAGCACACTCAAATAAACTTTTGTTTTATTGGTGAAGGACTCTGGTACTATGTGTGAATAATCTGGTACTAGGTGTGAATGATCTGGTACTATGAGTGACTACCCTGGTACTAAGTGTGTATATTTCTGTACTATGTGTGAATGATCTGGTACTATGTGTGAAAAATCTGGTACTAAGTGTGTATATTTTGGTACTATGTGTGAATGATCTGGTACTATGTGTGAATAATCTGGTACTAAGTGTGTATATTTTGGTACTATGTGTGAATGATCTGGTTCTATGTGTGAATAATCTTGTACTATGTGTGAACAATCTGGTACTAAGTGTGAATAATCTGGTACTAAGTGTGAATAATCTGGTACCAAATGTGAATATTCTGGTACTAAATGTGAATAATCTGGTACTAAATGTGAATAATCTGGTACTAAATGTGAACAATCTGGTACTATGTGTGAATAATCTGGTACTATGTTTGAATAATCTGGTACTATGTGTGAATAATCTGGTACTAAGTGTGAATAATCTGGTACTAAATGTGAATAATCTGGTACTAAATGTGAACAATTTGGTACTATGTGTGAATAATCTGGTACTATGTGTGACTACCCAGGTACTAAATGTGAATAATCTCTTACTATGTGTGAATAATCTGGTACTATGTGTGAATAATCTTTTACCATGTGTGAATAACCTGGTATTAAATTTGAATAACCTGGTACTAAGTGTGAATAGTATATCTATGTGTGAATTTGATATCTACTGCATCAAATTTGAGAGAAATACCACAGAGTTCATGTTATTGTACACAGTTTTAGTGGGTCAGGACCAGGAGAACTCTGTTTGGACCAGTTGGATAGACGACGGACCCACAATGGGCCAAAATTGGGGATTTGGCTTCAAAATACCACCTTTATCCACTAGAGGGAGCTGCAAGATCACACAACAATCTTCGGCCGGGACATAAATCTATGTTTGTATTATTATTTTATAGCATTTTCCACAAAAAAAACAACAATAATAAAATTCACAGATCCCAGAGTCTATTTTTAATCCAGAGCATAAATGGGCTTTGATCCAGACTAACCAGGCTTTAAAATCTTATTATCTGGGTCAGAGTTGTATTTTTTCCCACTTTCTGTTGTATCCTGAACGCAGCATGAAGTTATCATCGCAGGTGGAAAAAATGCTTTGAAATACGTTATGAATACCTGTAGATCCGACACGTATCTGCGTTTCTCTGAGTTCTGTTTCCAGACCTTCTCCTGGAGTCGTTGTGGTTCTGATGTCATGTCAAAACTAAATTTAGCTCCGCGGTGATTGACGGGGCCCTCATGCGGTATTTCCCCTCCAAAAATACCCGTCCAGGTGGAATAATGAGCCGTGACTCCCAGGATGAAGGATGGACGTGTATCTGATGAGGTCAGGTTCAGTTCTCGTCCACGCCGTCCGAGGACTGAAAGCTGGACCTCCTTTAAGAATAATAACCGTCCATGTGGCCACGTCTGGTCCAGCACGGTCCACCAGCGCCCCAAAACATCATCCTCAAACAATCCATCAGGAGTCACTTTCCTCCCGCTGCTCCACAGCTGCAGCGGCCTCTGATGTGGTCTCCGATGTCTGGGACGGGAAGATCGTTCCTCCATCAGACAGACGGAGAACAACAATAACATGAACTGGACACGGCGGGGCGACCCGGGGGTCATCTGGTGGACCGGAGTAAATGAAGAAGAGGAAACGCACGTGGTCCTACTGGAGGGAGACTGATGATGAGAGGGATGTCGGAAACAAGCACGCCATTGTCATCCCTCAGACGCTGGACTGGATTTTGGGATCCGGAGGATCTGGAGGTCAAGGCAGAACCTCAAACTGGTTACAGCTACACAGCTGCTCCTCAGTTAACCAGTATCAGCTGCTCGGACCTCCTATTATGGAGGTTAGGCAGATCACAGGAGTGGAATAAAGGCCCGTCTTTAACAGGCCGTGTACGACGTCCTAATGTTATGCACTTGGCCTGATAGTGGTTGTAATGTTATGGCTGGTGGGTGATTCTGCTGTGGCTGTTTCTGCGGTGCGTTCAAGTACAATAAATCAGATGGAGATTTCTCCAGATTAGATGAAACACATTGAATCTGTTGTTAAAATCAACCCCCCCCTCACACACACACACACAAGATGGAGATTTCTCCAGATTAGATGAAACACATTGAATCTGTTGTTAAAATCAACCCCCCCCCCACCCCCACACCCACACACACACACACACACACACACACACACACACACCCCCCCCCCCCCCCCCCCCCCCCCCCCCCCCCCCCCCCAACCTGGTTCAGCCCCTGACTTCAGCTGCCAAACGGACCTTTAAATGAACGAGGTTCTATCTGCTTCGCTGTCGTCACGCTTTATCCTTTTTTTTTATTACCTCTGGACCGCCCTCTGCTGTGTGCCCCCCACCCATGACCCCTGACCCCCGACCCCCCTTCAGGGTGAAGGCTCATCTTTAGGATTTAAAAATACATTCATAAACCCAAAATCGCGTTTCACCCGAGACCCGGATCTTAGCTTTGCCCGATGAAAGCCATGACTCAGACGGAGTGGGACGGTCTGTGATCCGGGGCCAAGGACGAAGACGATGATGTGAAAACCATCGGCGCGGGAGGAATTAGACGAGTCCGTCTCGCCTCTCCGGGGGAAAATGAAAGAGGTGTGACCGTTCATCATGGGAGTCTGGGGAGTGTCACCTCACACTCACTTACTGGCTTCTGTCGTAGCGGAGACGCGGCGCCGCGCGGCGCTACCCTGATCCAGCTACCTGTCCCAGAATTCCACATCTGTCTGCTGGAGATCAGACAGACGTGCAGGAAACCGGGAGAGAATTCCGAAGAGCCCGGCATTAAGGATTAGAAAAAGCGATAAGTCAGCTGGGAGGCAGAGGAGGACTTCCAGCAGGAAGATGGTTTTCCACGAGTTTTGATGGACGAAGGGGAATGACAGAAGGGGCGGGGCTTCTCAGAATCGGCTACGAGAGAAGTTTTTTAAAAGAATGGAAATTTAAGAGCCGTAACATTAGAAAATCCTCTTGTTAGCCTGGATTCTCTAAGTCAGATGGGAGGAAAGCTAGCACTTGTTTAGCCTAGCTTAGCGCAACTACTTGCTAGGCTAGCATTCCACCTTCAACAACTTATTTAAAAATACAAACGAGCATTTTTCGGGGGAAATGCAATTAAAACCTCTGGGAATAAATGTTTGTTGGCTTTTGCTGTTAACTAGCAAGTTAATTAATAGTAGTTGCCATTCAAGCTAGGCTATGTTGAGCTATCCAAAAAAAAAGATAGTAGTAGGCTAGTTAGTAGGCCGTTAAAAACCTAAAAAATACATATTATATTAAATATTAAGCTAGCTGGTTTTAGCCATCTGTTGCTATGGCAGGGTCTTGTGTTGAAAAGTTAGCTTAGCTTTAGCAGTGTAAACATACACTCATAATCTCATTAAACGCAAACGAGCACGAGTTAAACGTCTTATTCACATGTTGCTTGTCGAACAGGTATAGAAATGTAAACATCTAATCATTTTCGAGTAGCATTGGAGCTAATTCTAAACAGCATTAGAGGCTAACTCAAAGCTTTTATGAAAAACTAGATATTCATGGTCTCCATATGATGAATTCTCTGGGTTTCGGGGACTTGCTGACCCGACCTTACGGGTCCACCATCCAGCCTAAACATCAGTAACTGCATCTATTAGGAATAGAATCTTATGGCGACATCATGTTCCTGCTCCCCAGAGGAAGAACCTTCAGGCTGGAATGACATCATGGCGTATCCTAGAGTGCCACCCTCAAGTCAAAGTTTATGTTTCCAGAGCCGATCGGTTCTGCTGATCCTTTTTAAGCCCACTTCCTCCTCCGCCCCAGGCGAGATGACGACTTGTCAGGGTGATTGACAGCTCGTTTGGGTGATTGACAGGTGTGAAAAGGTGAAAAGTTCAGAAGCAACACTCCTTCTCTGCGTCAGCGGGGAGATGCTCCCTTTCCCTTCCTCTGGTGCTATCTCTGGAGACCATGAAACGTTCATGGTATCACAAATATTCATGGTCCCCAGATGATGAGTCTTACTGTCTTTCATTGTTATGGTACCGTAACTTCAGTTTTAAGTACAATATTCATACTTTATAACTTAATTATATACTATATAGACTATTTTACCTGCAATTTCCATCGGTTTTTCAGAAACATTCATGGTCCCCACAGGATGACTCTTACTGTCTTTGTATTGAATCCTTCTCTTCTTATTGTAATGGTACGATAAGATTCCCTTTTCAGTACAATATTTATCCTTTATTCAACAATTATATAGTATATAGACTATTTTACCCTTAATTTTCCTCTGTTTTGCAGAAACATTCATGGTCTCCAGAGGAATTAATCCCGCAGCTTCTGTTGAACTTGTGGCAAAAAAAAGCCGCAGGATTCATCCTCCGGTTCAGCTGCCACAAGTTGAACAGAACGGTCCGCGTGATTGCAGTACTTCACTAATAGTGTGGTAATCAGATTCCTCACGCCCCGCCCCTCCCCCCGTCACTCAGCAGCCTTCTGGTTGACTCTTAATTCTCGGGTCGCTGAAACCGAAACCGCGGCTGGCAGTGGAGCGTGCGCGCCTGAAGTGCTGTCATGAAACCTGAGCTCTTAATTCTAACAGTACAGAGCAATAAAGTGGACCATTAATACTCCCCCCCACCCGCCCCCTACCTCCCCCCTTCATCACCACCACCACCTCTTCTCTTCTTTTCTGGCCCGCGCTGCCTAGCGATGGTTTTTCCAGCGTTAAACGCCGGCCAGCATCACCTTTGATCGTGCTCATCGGCGCGTGTCTAGGCCCGCCCGCACTTTTCCCCTGCAGCCGTCCAACCGGCCGTCTCTAACGGCTCCGTGGAGACGTTCGGTGACTGAACCCAGATGAGGTGAGGGACTCCTCCAATCCGCCCCGGGGCTCCAAGTCCTCTTCCCAAATGCTTTTATCAGCTGCTAAATGAGACTCGTCCACGCTAGCCAAATGACCTAATATATATTTTGCACGCCGGCGATGCTTCAGAGCCTAGCTGATGGCCCGGATCTGTTTACAGAACCACTCCTTCAGATGAAAAACACAGTGTGAGATTTTATTGGTTCTGCTGGAGATCAGAGGCTCTCTGAGTAAAAGCAGTCTCAGATAAGACTAATGAAGGGCCCGGCTCTTCGCTAGGGTCATAATTCTTTCGCTGAAATGGTCCTGCAGAGTTTTACGAGCTGTCAACTTCTGGAGGTTCTTTTATCGGAAAACTTGTAATTCAAATCCAGCTTCTTTTTTTTTGAACAATTATGTTGATATAATTTAGAGGAGATCCTGTAGATCAAAGGGCCCCAAACCAATTTTGCAAAGCGGGCCAGTTTAGTATTGACAGTATCCATGCAGACCGGAAAATGGGTTCAGAGTTTCAATCGTGACCAGAACTCTTAGGTTATAGCAAACACTCCAATATTCCTTGCAAGATAAAAGCCTTATTACCAACAAAAGTCCCTGAATCAGTGGGAGGAGTCTGACTCAATGGGAGGAGCCTGAATAAGTGGGAGGCGTTTGTTGCCCTGCACTAACACGGTCCCGCCTACAGGTGACGGAGAGAGTGACACCTGAAGTGGGTTCCTGATGGAAAGTCTATTCCGGGATTTGGTTCTGACTAAATTTCTAAGAGAAAACATCCGTGGCACCGGGAGGATGAATCTTACGGACTCCGTTGGACATGTGACTTTTTATTGTCATGGCAACGGAGCTTTACATGTCTGGTTTTTGTGAGAATGAACTGGACTGAGTCCCTGACTTGTCCTCAGAGGATGAACCTTTCAGCCTTTACTATTGGATGTTAAACCCCAGAGGTTCAAACGGTCCGGTTCTGTGGAACAGGTGAACTTTTGACCTTCGCCTTGACCTTGGGGAGTGTGGGGGGGGACTGAACTCCCTCCTTCAGCGGCGGTGTGAGCGCCATAATAAACCGGTGTGTGTCACAAATTTTTTAAGCTCCCATTTTCCCATGTTGAGGTAAAAGATTTATATTATGGTCACAAAATTTAGCACCACCTGTAAAATAATGGGCCAGTCTGGAGCGGGTCGGGGTTGTTGGTTGTGGAATGTTGGCAGGATCCTCAAGGGGCCGCATGGTGGCACGGTTTACTTGAGCATTTATTTTTCTTACAGATTTTCCCCTTTTACTGCCTTTTAATACGAATGTGGATTTTTTTTTTTTTTTAGCCCTTTCAGTTTCGAAAGAGACTCATTACTTTCGCCGTTTATTTTTACTTCGGGTAATTGCGTCTTTTCCCGACGTCTCGGCAAACTATGTTAGAACGCAAAGAGAACGGCGGCTCAGAAGTTTGGACACAGTTTACCGTTTTTATACGCTTTATACTAAAAACTAAAAGTTTTTCATTTCTACTGGTTCTTTTTACTTTTTTTTTTAATTTGTTACACGTTTAAATTTTTACTCTAGTACCTTGTATTATCTTCCATTTATTCCAAGACAACCCCAAATCCTACGGACTGCACCTTTAGGTGACCCCCGAGGCGACAACGACCCGGGCGGATTCGGTTCTCTGCGTTGTTCCTTCCGTCGCTCCGACACAAACTCCTCCAGACCGTCAGAGTTTTTTCCAATCCTGCTGGAAGGCAGTGAGCCGCGGTGGAACCCACAGAAGCTTCATTGTGCAGGAGCTTCAAGACTGGCAGCGTCTCGTCCTTTATCTCCCAGAAAAACCCCCGAGCAGGGATCGAACCGGTTTCACGCTTCCCTCTTTTCCAACATTCCCTGTCTTTTCCACTCAGGTCTAAATGTCGCTTTTCTATTAGCAGCGAGACTGAAGGGCTCCGCGTGAACCTCCTTCACCTCCTGCTGCTGCTCCTCTGGTTTCAGGCTCCACCAGAACACAGAAGGACCACGACCCGGGTCTGAGACCGGCACCACGACCTCACAGGGGCAGAAACGGGGGTCACCACATCACAGAGGCACTAGAGTCACATCATTACATCATATAGACACATCATTACATCATATAGACAAACCATTACATCACAGAGACACATCATTACATCACAGAGACACATCATTACATCATACAGACACATCATTACATCATATAGACACATCATTACATCACAGAGATACATCATTACATCATATAGACACATCATTACATCATATAGACACATCATTACATCACAGAGACACATCATTACATCACAGAGACACATCATTACATCATATAGACCAGCCATTACATCATATAGACACTAGAGCCACAGCATTACATCATACAGACACATCATTACATCATATAGACACATCATTACATCACAGAGATACATCATTACATCATATAGACACATCATTACATCATACAGACACATCATTACATCATATAGACACATCATTACATCATACGGACACATCATTACATCACAGTGGCACATCATTACATCATATAGACACATCATTACATCATATAGACACATCATTACATCACAGAGACACATCATTACGTCATATAAATACATCATTACATCATATAGATACATCATTACATCACAGAGACACATCATTACATCACAGAGACACATCATTATATCATATAGACACATCATTACATCACAGAGACACATCATTACATCACAGAGACACATCATTACATCACAGAGACACTACAGCCACGTCATTATGTCGCTGAGATACTCTTGCTTTACATCATGTAATATCGTCAACACTAGATCGTTGGTCACTGGTTCTTGGTTCTAGACTAGGAAGGTTTTGGTTCCACTCTTGTCTTCCTGGTCTTCGGCTGTGGAAACAAAGAAAACTGGTTCTAAAAGTGGTCCGAACCAGTCCTTGAACTGCCCTTGATTTTAAAGGAGATATATTCTGGCCTCTGTTGGCCCACCTGAGGCCTCGGCACTCTAGATGATGTCATCCCCCTTTAAAAGCCTTTGAGTCTGGAGTCTTGTTGGGGCCAGCAGTCTCCCCTGGGGTTTTGGGTTAAAGGTAGAAAAATAATCCTATTCATGCTTTATCATAACCCTCCATTCACCTCCACCCGGTTGGTCCCGCCATGTTTCCTTCCTCTCATTCAGGATTTACGGGGATCTCCCTCGGAGCCGGTAAACCTAAATCAGATCCAAATGGTTTGTTAGCGGGCTCCCCATGAAAGTCGGCGGCTGACAGCAGGAGAACACTGCTCCCTTTTCTTCCTGGACTCCATTAGCGGTGGAAGGAACCGGCCGGCTGTCATCTCTGATTGGTGGGACGTGGAGCGCTGCTCTGGAGCGCCACTTCATGTGGAGAGGGAACGCCACCGCTCAGGAAATGAGATGATGAAGATTTCGCTCCACAATTAGTCGACTAAAACCCACAAATACACAAACGTCTGTGATCAAATTCCAAAACAGTCCCGGCTGAAATGTTCGGAGGACAAGAAAATACAACCTTCTACACGAGCATCTCACTGTGGCAAACACGGGAGTGAACTTTGACCCCAAGCTTAAGCCCACATGAATGAGGCGTTCAAAACATTTTACATTTTAGTTCATACACTGAGCTTAACGTTAGCTAATGTCCGATATCAACCGACTTATGTTAGCTAATGTTAGCTACTGTCCGATATCAACAAGCTAATGTTAGATAATCTTAGCTAATGTCAAATATTAACAAGCAAATGTTAGCTGATGTTAGCTGATGTCAGATATCAACCGACTTATGTTAGCTAATGTTAGCTACTGTCCGATATCAACCGACTTATGTTAGCTAATGTTAGCTAATGTCCGATATCAACCAACTTATGTTAGCTAATGTTAGCTACTGTCCGATATCAACCGACTTATGTTAGCTAATGTTAGCTACTGTCCGATATCAACCGACTTATGTTAGCTAATGTTAGCTACTGTCCGATATCAACAGATTTATGTTAGCTAATGTTAGCTACTATCCGATATCAACAGACTTATCTTAGCTAATGTTAGCTTCTGTCCGATATCAACAGACTAATGTTAGCTAATGTTAGCTGATGTCAGATATCGATAAGCTAATGTTAGCTAATGTCAGATATCAACAGGGAAATGTTAGCTGATGACAGATATCAACAATCTAATGTTAGAAAATCTTAGCTAATGTCAAATATCAACAAGCAAATGTTAGCTGATGTTAGCTGATGTCAGATATCAACCGACTTATGTTAGCTAATGTTAGCTACTGTCCGATATCAACCGACTTATGTTAGCTAATGTTAGCTACTGTCCGATATCAACAGATTTATGTTAGCTAATGTTAGCTACTATCCGATATCAACAGACTTATCTTAGCTAATGTTAGCTTCTGTCCGATATCAACAGACTAATGTTAGCTAATGTTAGCTGATGTCAGATATCAACAGACTAATGTTAGCTAATGTTAGCTGATGTCAGATATCGATAAGCTAATGTTAGCTAATGTCAGATATCAACAGGGAAATGTTAGCTGATGACAGATATCAACAACCCAATGACACTAATGTCAGAAATAAACAAGTCAGCGTTAGCTAATATATCCCCAAACAAATTCAAATGGTCTTAGCTCATGCTAATTATCCTACCCCAACCAAACTGAAAATGTTACTAGACTGCAACTTTCCAAGATATTCTGACAGACGTCAAAAGGATATTCAACATGAATTTTTTTAATTTTCATTTTAGGACATCAAAGCAAAAATTTAATCCGTGAACTTGTTGTTTTTCGAATATACTAACTAAGTATATATAATATAACTAACTAATATACTAACTTTTTTATCTCCTTTATAAAACTAAACGTTCGTGTGTTGATTCACATTGAATCGGAGTGTCGTGACAAATGATGACGTGCTTCCTCTTTCAAAGAATAACATCAAAGCCTCTGTATTAACCTAAAACACAGATGAGAAAGAAATCAAAACTCTGTGTTCATCTAAAATATTGAAACATCAAAGCCCAGAGTAAGGAGATAAAAAACATAAAAGTCCCTGTAAGTATCTCAGACATAGAGGATAAAGACATCAAAGCCCCATGTTCGTCTAGAACATGGAGGGAAAAAAAACTCAAAGCATCTGCACTAATCTAAGACACAGAGAGAGAAATCAAAGCTCTGTGTTCATCTTAAACATGGACGAGACAGACATCAAAGCCCCTGTAGTAATCTCAAACATGGAGGAGAAAGACATCAAAGGTCCACGTTCCTCTTGACCTTGGATGAGAAAGACGTAAAAGCCTGTGTACTACTCTTAAACGCTGATAATGACATAAAAGCTCTTTGTCCATCTAAAACCTGGAAGACACAGACATCAAAGTCCCTGTAGTAATCTAAAACATGAATGAGAAAGACATCAAAGCTTTTGCGTTCTCCTAAAACATGGAGATCTGTCTCCATGTTTTAGAAGAACGTAAGATTCTGATGTGTTATTTCTGCACATCAGAATCTTACATAAGTTTCTAATTTTAATCCGACAATTAGTCACGACCCATTTCCCTCCTTCTTCCCCCCGTCTGGTTGTTTTTATCCAGGAAATACATATTCGTCTCTGAAGTAGAGAAGAACTTTTACTTCCTGTTGGTTAAACATTAGACGGGCCTCGGGCCAAATCTCACCACTAATTAAAAACAATACTCAAACTGATCGTCTGGAAGTAAAAGAGTTTCATCCATCTGTAGATATATATATATAGTCACCACGGACCCGGCCTGACGCTAAATCTGTTCGGAACATGAAACCGAACCAGAACCGACAGCAAGTCCACTTCATAAAGGAGCAGTTCACTCAAACAAAATGGGAATTCAGTCTTTTTTTTTTGGTCCCGGTGCTGCTGGAAACTCTGGTGAAGTTTTTCTCCGTCCAGCCGGAACCAGCGCCGAAAATAATGGTAGTGTAACGAGAATGAGATGAAACAATATACAAGAAAAAAACCCAAACGACGTAATATATGTCCTTAACCCCTTAAATGTTTAGTGGAGCACATTTTAGGTCACTATTTTGTAGTTAAAAATTGTAACTCCACCTGATTAGAGTTTGACCCAGTGTCCACATGTGTATGCTGAAGAGCAAGGGGCCTAGGGTGTAGCCCTGAGGGACACCACCTGCCAGAAGGGCCACCGAGGAGGAAGCGTTAACCCAGGATATTGATTTATTGGATAAAAAGGATTTTTCTGCCATGTTAAGGCGTTTGAGGACTAAGTGAACAGAATTATGTAACGTGATACAACAAAAGTTTAAGCCCCAGCCATTCTCCTCCTCCTCCTCCTCCTCCTCCTCCTCCTCCTCCCTATGGAGTGAGTTTAGCGCCCCCTAAACCGAGATGGTCCTCGATAACCCACCAGTACCGCTGTTCCGTTGATTCAAACCACATGTTCTATCTCCATTTCGGTTTATGAGGGCTGTTTACAGGACAACGCTTTTCGCATCATTTGTCGCGGTTTTGGCCTTTCGTTCGCATTTCGAGGGTTTTTGGTAGCCTGACAACATTTTGCGTATGGACTGTGGTCACGGCGTTCTCGTACGAATGCACTTTATGGAAAAGGAAAAAAACGGGTCTGTTTTGAGTAAAAATTCAGTTGTCAAGTCAAACGCGGCTTCGAACTCCGACGCTTGAGGGACAACGTCGCGAAGAAAGCCCCGGCTGAGCGATCCGCCGTTTTCCTGGCAGAGAACTCGGACCCTCGACTCGTTCCGGGGCCGCCGAAGGTCACAGTCCGATGACGTTAACAGAACCACATCATCTGCAAAGAGAGTAATTCAAGAAGGGACCCCCCAAAAAAACGAGAAGCTCTTCTACCTTTCCAGGTCGGCGTTAGACGTTCTCGACTTGGACGATGACGGCGTTGGAGATTTAAAAAGTACTCCCCATCTTCATCGTTTGCTTCTCCGAGAAAGAAAAAAAAAAAACCTCTCTTGACTTTAGAGAAAAATTAGCAGGTAACGACTGACCTTTTGGGCGAACTGTTCCTTTAAATTAGAGCGGAACCATCCTCTGCGAGCGGCGGACGTCAGGGAGAAACTCTCCACTCGCCGCTTTTGTTTGTGAACTTTAACCGGTTGCAGCCGTAAACACAGACGTCGCCTCTGATTACAGCCGACACCCGGCCAGAGTCACGGAACGCCGCGGCTCTAATCAGCCGCCGGAGACGACTTAAACGAACGTGACATCAGAACCTCAGCAGGTAGCGCTCGGCTAACGGACAGGAAGCGAAGACGCCGGACCTCACAGCCAGTAATTGACGTCTGAGCGTTTGACAGCACGCGAGCTTCCCGCGTTAATCAGTCCCACGCGGAGCTGCGAACGATCCGGTTACGCGTCGGGAGAGTCCGCCGGGCGCTAATTCGGACCGGAGGGCGTTTTCTAACGATGATGAAGATGCGGTGTGAAAAGTTGTTTAGATGAGTCGACAACAGAGAGGCCGATGGGAGGAGGGAGGAGCTCACGCAAGGCGCCCCGGGCCAATTAAAGCGTTCATGTGAACAGGACGCGTCGAGTCGTTTATACAGACGGGAGGAAATTATTCAACCGGTTTTATCTGCGGAAACTACTTTTAATTGGCGAAAATCAGATGAGGACAGTTTAGAGGCGTAGATATTCTCCAAACGCCACATTCTGATTTTCTTTTAATCTTCGTTATACGACATCAGGATTAACTTTGTGGCGTTAAAACAGCCGTCGTTTCTTCTTTTTCTCCACTTTGCGATCTAATTTTTCGACCGTTTTCTAATCGCGTTCTATCTTTCCATCTTTTCTTCTTCTTTTTTCTTTTTTTAACCATAAATTGATCGTTGATTTGTCTTTTGTGACATATTCCAGCTCTTATTTCCTTTTTCTTTTCTTTTTTTTTAGGATAAACTGAGTTCTAATTTTTCTTTGGTGTTCTAATCAAGATCTATCTTTGACCTTTTTGACGTACTGAGCCTTTATGTGTTTCATAAAGTAGTCATCGGCAGAACGAAGCCCCCGAAGCCCCCGCTGCGGTGGAGCCCTCAGACAGTCTTCGGACCGAAGGACTCGGACTCGGATGCTGGGATCCTGCAGCAGGTGATCACGATCAACCCAATCTCCCTCTTCCATCGCTCCAGCCTGATCCGGTTGTTTGTTGATGGAGGCCCGGCTGCAGGACTCTGTGCACCTGTGGACCCTGCCGCCCGCAGCCTGTTATTGGTCCTAAGCCCCGTGGGAGGACGGCGGAGTCCCGAGCCGGTCCCACCCAGCCTCTCCACTGGGGTGTTCTGATCCAGATGTGGACGCATACCGGCGGGGTTTACCTCCAATCCCCGGGCCTGTTGACAGAAGCAGCTACTGTGGGAATGTTCTGTTATGGTGAGACCCTCTGGACCCTTAGGCCCGGTCGGACTCCAGGACCGCTTGCTCTGTGAAGGCCGTTTGGACTGGAATTGGTGTAAATATAAATTCCATCCATCGATCCATGCCTTCACAGCAACACTCTCCAGCTCACCCTGGTTATTTAAATTTAACGACATGAGAATAAATGTGATGAATATCTCCGTCCCGATGTTTCATCAAAACCGGTTCTGGAGAGTTTCTACAACTTAGAAAACTCTCCAGAAAAAAAAATAGGCAAGTTGCTTATTTTAGATTCCATCTTTATATTGCAGCTAGCATGCTAATTCTGAACTAAGACAGTGAACGCAGTAAACACAGCCAAAAACTACATTGTGACTTTATTAGCATGCTACCATGCTAATCATTGGCACGACCGTAAATCTCATCGCTAGCACGCTAACACGCTAAGGATTACTAACGTAATGTCTATCATGTTCTAGTTGGATTAGCATGCTATCATGCTGCACCTGATACACTTAACCAAAAACCTCATAGCTGTTAGCTTGCTAACATGTTTGCTAACATGCTAATCTAAGTAAGGCAACATGATACATTTGGATGTAGACCTCATATTTAGCCTGTTACCAGATCTTACCCGGTCTCTGTGGACCAGAACTAGTGACTGGTTTATGGTTGATGGATACCTCCATGTTGGGGTCTTACCGTTGAGTGTCCCAGCATGTGTGTGTGTGTGTGTGTGTGTGTGTGTGTGTGTGTGTGTGTGTGTGTGTGTGTGTGTGCAGGTGCTGCTCGGAGTGTGTATGTTTACGTATGAGGGCGTTGGTGCTGTGGGAAGGTTTCTGGCTTGATCTATCCAATCCGACTGACTGTCCTGGGAAGAAAGTCCAGAACCCTGATCAGCGGGCTTTAGAGCTTTAGTTCCTCTAATGTGCTCCAGACATTAGATGGAGCCCTGCCCTCCAGAGGCCTCCAAATGCCCCATCAGCACATCTACCTACCGTCTGGCTGCTCTCCAGCTCCTCCAGGCTGATTCCACAGGAGACCTGTCCCGTCAGCTGCCGACTTAGATCTCGGTGTCATGGTGGAGAAGAACCATCCGATCCACCGTCAGAAGCGACCCGGTTTAACAACGTAGTCCAGAAGAAGACAACAGATGTTTGTTGTGATGTCTGGACGACCGGATCAGAACTGCAGGTCTTGTCGGGTGTTCCTGGTCTGCAATGGTTAGAACCTACCAAAGTGGTCTAGGGAAGGACCACCAGGGTCATTTTCCCGTCTTCAAAGGAGAAACTCTCCTCCCATCGGTTCCGAGAAGATTCTCCTAGAAGCTCCGCGGGTCATCGAGGTGTGCTGAAGGTGAAGTCAGACCGGCCTCGATGTTCTTCAGGGTCAGCAGAGGTTTTCTCCTCGCCGCTCTCCCGTGATGCGGCTCAGCTCAGTGTCCCTGGAATAACGAGAGCTTGACCTCTGACCTTTACCGTGGAGAAAGAGGCCCGCAGCTCCTCGGGTGTTTTCTTTGGATCTTCTGTGACTCGACGTTTTCTGACTGTGGATCTTGGAGTCCCAGAGCCTCAGAAACAGCTTTGGAATTTCAATCGGCGTCTGGAATTTCTGTTGATTTTGGCCTAGCGTGCTGCTGGTGAGAACTTGGAACCAACTTCCTGCTTCGGAAGACGGTCGATTAACGTGGCCAACTTTTAGGTTGCGGACTTTGTTTGGCTGTGGTTCCTAGTGGGGGCCTTGACTCTTTTTCTTCCCCATGACCCCCCAACGAGCCCGAAGACTCTCTCTGGCGGTGAGTCAGGTCTCGAGGTAGGCGCCCTTTTCACAAAGGAGGGGTGACATTTAACTTGACCCCCTCATCTTCGCTTACCAGGCGGTGAATCATCAGCCTGAATATCTTTGGGACATCAAGAGAAAGGTCTCGACCCCCCCCTGATTGGACCCACCTGACCTTCCTCACCGGTCCGGCGGGGGTACCCGTCGTCATCTGTCACATCCAGTCGCACCAGCTCCGCCGCCAACGGTTCCTCACATCCACGTTGTAAAACTGGGCCCTGAGTAAATAGAACATGTGCAGCGTTCCTGCTGTGGTTAACCAGCGATGTCAGATCCTTCTCGACCCAAAACCACCGTGTCTGCGCTCCACGCTCCAGAGCCCAGACTCCAGCCTCACACCGTAAAAATGCAGCACAGTCATTACAGCGGCCTCCGTCGCTGCGAGCGGGCGGAGTCAGCGCCGGCGAGGAATGCCGGGCAGGCCGCTAGGATGGAGGTTGGCGAGCTGCAGAAGATCTCCGGCATCAGAAGGAAAACCGCAGAGGATCAGTCTGAGGTGGTGCAGCAGGTTCCGGGTCACCGGCTCTGGTTTTAGTTTTAAATGGGTCAGAAAAAGAAAAAACGTGTGAATCAGAGGCGGCTGGTGAGTTTAAAAATCAGGGATGGATTTTTTTTAATTATTTTTTTTAAGTGAGTCAGAAATTAAAATTTTATTTTACCGTCTTTTTTTTTTCATGATATTCACCATCAAACACTTTCTTTTTTTTTTACAACACATGATAAAAGCTCTAGTCACCTGTAACCGGAAAAACACCTGGAATAATTGTTTCGTGCTTTTGGATTCAGTAAATGCACCAAGTGATTTTATGTTTCCTGTTAACAAGCAGTTTTTCCGTTTATGTTACGTGCTCTTATTTTGAAATGAAAGTCGATTTGGTCCATGTCCTTGTGTGTGTTCAGCTTTTATGAGAAAATAAAGTACGAGCGGTACTTCTGGTATTATGCTACACCACCTGCCTGTTTTACCATTTTGTACTTTCAAAGTAAAAGTGTCTGCCATAAACCCCAAAAATAAAATACTGTTCCAAATCCATCCTCAATGGCGACGTTCAGGCCTTCTAGCTAACTGCTAAGCTAACATGCTAACTGCTGTAGCAGTTCTCAGTGAATCAATTTTTCCTTTACCACCTGTACGTCGCTCCAGGTTCACACAGTGAAACAGTCCAGGTTCATTCAGTGAAACAGTCCAGGTTCACACAGTGAAACAGTCCAGGTTCATTCAGTGAAACAGTCCAGGTTCACACAGTGAAACA
>VRLP01007369.1:0-22235 GCA_009660295.1 Lophius piscatorius | reverse complement strand
AGGGGCAGCAGAACAGAAGGCCCGATCACCCATGGTGCTGAGCTTAGTCCGGGGAAGGAGGAGGCGGTATGAGTGGGTAGAACGGAGGGATCGTGTTGAGGTCAGTGGGGTCAGTAGTTCTTTTAGTTCCAGAGTGTGTCCCAAGTGTGGGTGGGGACATTGACAAGTTGCCTGAGATTAAAACAATCCAGTAGTTGAAGAAATCCGGATGCAAAACGACATGCAGGGGAGTTGACATGAATGTTCATATCTCCAAGTACTAAAATATTGGCAGAGGTTGTGCAAATTGTCAACAAAAGGTTGTACATCTCAGAGATGAAGGCTGGGTTTGGTTTGGGTGGCCGGTAGATTAGAAGTATGGTCATGGAGAAAGGGGGTTTACAATTAAATGCCAGGCATTCAAAAGAAGAGATCTCAGGCAAGGCAGTGGAGACAAGTCCAAATCACTGCGGTAGATGACAGACAGACCACCACCACGACCAGTGCTGCCGGCTTTCTGGAGGTAACAGTAACCGGCAGGACAGGTCTCATTCAGGACAGAAAAATCATCTGGTTGTTGCCAGGTTTCTGTAAGGAGAAGACATTTCTCCAGGATGTGGTCATGTATGAGGCATGATTTGTTTGTGAAAGATTGTGTATTAAAGAGTTCGATTTTAATACTAGATGGAGCAGTGAGTCTCTGTATTGGCCGAAGAAGACTGAAATCCACTCCACGTTTTCTAACCCGCACAGTGAGTCACGTCTATGGAGGAAACTCCAGTGCCACTAATGGGAAGAGCAACAGCGTTCTGATGACGTGTCTGAGACGCGACGGTGCGCACGTCAGACCAAAAAGACGGAATTGAGTTATCGGAGCGGGAGTAAACAAACTTAGAACGGCAACTTCTGTGAACGTAACGGCGCCAGCGAAGGAGTCCAAGTTGTTTAATAACCGATATGCACAACGGAGTGTTGAAGTTGTTGAGTTTCATCAGTTTGGTGACGGAATAATTCATCATCATCATGTCAGTCGTGGAGACTAGCCCGTTATTAGCCGTTAGCCATGGACGAGACGCACAGAGGACGTTAGTAGCCGTTATTTTCTTGGAAATGATGCCGAGAAAAGTTATCAAACACAGGAAGTGTTCAACAACGGCTTTTGGTGAAAGTGTCACTGGAGCAGTGATGAACAAGACGGATAAACAAACTGATATCGACGATGAACAAACAGACACAGAAGTCTCCAAGTGATGGTGCACGTGCAGCAACAGGTAGGCGGACCGTCACTAGACTCGGTAGAATTCTTACAAATACAAATACAGAATAACATATACAAATACGGATAAAAATCCAAAAGGTTTGCCGGTGAGCAACAATAAAGGTATACTTGTCGCTTTATAGAATTGCAGGCTGTAGAACTCTGATGGAAAAGCGGCGTCCAGACTGCAATAAGTGAAGCAGAACCTCTAAATCATTCATCATGACATAATGTTTGTCACATCAGTTTAAAAAATGAATTATATGCATAAGAGAAAGATTCCTCTTCCTAAATTCTTTCATGTGTTCATGAAACTATGGAGCGCAGAATGGAATTCAAATTTGTTGACATTGTTTTTGACCTGTATGTTGCTCATGGGTAGATGGGGCCTTGGTTTAAGTGGGCCTACTGGTGCTGTGGTCCTCACATGAAACTCTACTGCCACTGTGTGGATCAGCTGAGACATCACTGCAGCAGAGCAGGGAGGTAGCTATTATTAACTCAGTCATCACTGTGTGCGAACATTCAGTGTGTATCACACAAGGTTGAATGTCCAACACATAAGATTTAAACAAATGGTAAATGTAATCTACTCATAAAGTGATTTATAGTCTGTTTGACCGAAACACTTTACATTGTGAGTCGGCATTCACCTATTCACACAAAAAATTCAAACAGTGATGATAAAGGCTTCCATGCGAGGTGCCACATGCTCATCAGGAGAAGTAACCATTCACGCCATCACTCACAAACCAATGGAACTGACATTGGGAGGAACTCGGGGTTCAGTGTCTTGCTCAAGGACAGTTTGACATGTGGACTGCAGGAGCCGGGGATCAAAACACTGACCTTCAGATAAGTGGAAAACCGCTCTACCAACTGAGCCACCGTCACCCTAATAACATATTATATCGACAAAAACTCCAGCGTCCGCCGCATCCTCACATTGAGATAACTCAAGAACTGTATCATGGATTGTTTTCAAATTTTGTACCCACTTAGACTTAGGGGGGATTTTTTTCCATGATAAAACTGTTCTCTGTGTATAACTCCAAAACTATTTCATGGATCCTTTTATACCCACATATACTTAAGTGAGAGGACGAACTGGAGTGTTTTCGGGAAAGATTGGTTGTATATTTCCTACACTAGGGGAAGCTTTACCCCTAAAAGTTTTTGGTCCATACATTTTAAAGCAGTGATTATGTCTATATTTGGTGCATATGAATCGACTCCAGGAGATCTATCTTGTGTGTGTATATATATATATATATATATATATATATTATATTATAGTGCGAGGGAGAACTGGAATGATTTTGGAAAAGGTCAGTTGTATATTTCTTACACTAAGAGGAACTTAACCTCCGAAAGTTTTTAGTCTATAATTTCTCGACCTTTGATCCGATCTAGTCCAAATCTTGTACATATTAATCGACCAAGAAGGTCTATCTTGTTTGTTTAGCACTTTGAGATTTGATCCAAATGTAAAGTGCATTATAAATTAAATGTATTATTATTATTATTATTATATTGTACCGAGTTATCCCTGAGCTCTGGCTTGAACAGGCCTGAGTTGAGAAACCCTGATCTTATCTGAGTTGACGCAATCAACTCTGAGTTTTGTTAGCAATTGCATGAGGACGAACAAAAGTCATTATCAATGGCGCTCAGATACTGTGCTTCACCATAGCAACCGTTGAGTTGCCATGGTAACAATTTTTAATATTCCTTTAGAACTAGTGCTAGTGAACTTTTGCTGAAGTGTAATTTTATCAGGCAAACAGATCTGTTGCGGGCGCCATGACTCTCTTCACTGCGCTGAGCCCGCTGGAACATCAGGGGAGCTCTGTAAGGATGCTTCTCATCAATTACAGCTCAGCCTCTAATACCATCATCCCGGACTTACTGGTTACCAAACTGTAGGACTTAGGCCTCCCCCCAAACACCTGTTCCCTTGATAAAGGACTTTCTCACCAATGACCGTGAAGCTCGGACCTCATCACTCTTCCACTCAGCACCAGCTCTCCCCGGGGATGAGGGCTGAGCCCTTTACTGTACTCTCTCTACACGTACGACTGCAGCCAAGACCACCCAGGCAACACAATCGTCAAGTTCGTCGAAGACACAATGGTGGTTGGACTTATTTCACTGGAGGAGGACGAGTCTGCCTTCAAAGATGAGGTCCTGAAACTAACAGCGTAGTCTTCAACAAACGACCTGACACTGAATACCACAAAAACCAAGGAAGTCATCTTTGATTTCAGGAAGAAAAGGGCAGAACCCGCCCCCCTTGTACATCAACAGCGTTTGTGTAGACTATGTTTAAAAACTTCAAATTCCTGGTCACCCTCATCTCTGCTGACCTCTGGAGGTCACCCTCATCTCTGCTGACCTCTGGAGGTCACCCTCATCTCTGCTGACCTCTGGAGGTCACCCTCATCTCTGCTGACCTACTGAGAGTGACTACTCTTCCTGACAACCTAGAAAAGGAGCTGCTGGTGTTCTATGGAGAGCCTGATGACGTACTGCATCACTGTTTGGTACACCAGCTGCGCTGAGGCAGACAGGAAGGGGATTCAGAGAGTTGTAAGCCTGTGCAAAAGATCATCGGCTGCTCCCCCCCCCCGCTATATATTCTGGATTCTATCTTCGGTGCAATACTTCTTTTTAATGCACAGTACAATATGTTTTTATTCTATTCGGAGCAACAGTTTGTCTGTAAATGTTGTTGTTGTCCCCCACGTAGGCCCTTGTCTTCTGCACCTACAGGTATAGCTCTTTAATTTCATTGTACGTTTAACTAGATCTATGCTGTCGTCAAGTATATTAACTTATCAGGTATTTTTCCCCGAAAAGTCCCCAACCGTCTGCGTTGTACAAGCAATCCCCCTGATTGAACTCATCGAATAATGTTGAAAGTTATGTCCACAGTATTTTTTTTGTAAAAAGCTCCCCCTAGTGAGAAAAATACGTTCTGTTACAGTAAAACAAAATATATAATAGATAGATCTCTATATCTAAAAGTCAATTCATATGCCCCAAAACCCGACCAACGATTGGGAAGTTATAACCTGTAAACAAGGTTTTTCGTAACATATGAACTATTACAATAAAACACAACATATACACATTTCATTTCAATTTTATTCATATGCCTCAATTTTGTCTAAATTGAACGAACAGTTAGGAAGTCATGTTCAAAAACACTATATAATTTTATATAATATTAAGTAAAATATGAACTACTTGAGTAAAACCCAATGTTTATAAGATAGGTCTCCTCGAGTCAAATCATGTGCTCAAATTTTGGACAAAATCAGACCAACGGTTGACAAGTTAGGGCCTGAAAATTTTGAAGAGTTACCGGTTCCAGCTCTCGATGCTCTCTTGACTTATATTGGATCATCACGATACCTGATCATCATGTTATAGACGCTAGGTGGGCTTACATGTGACACTTTTCTCCTTTCCAAATTAAACTTTCCATATCGCAATGTCGGTCACCTGTTTACATGACCTGTGATCTTTTCCGATCCAGTGTTTACACGCATCCATTCATCTAATCGGAAACAGCTTTCTGACATGTGCAGATGATCCGCACTCCAGTTCAGAAGGTGGCGATAATGCTTCGATGAGCTGGGTGCCGACCGCCAACAAGCGCCCTGAAGAAGAATATGACGAAGATGGCATGCACACAAGTGACTCATAAGTGACTTTTCGTCCATATAACCGCCCAACTATGTTTAACTTTTTCAATCTAGACCGGTACTGTATTGAAGTCGGCATATTTAAAATGCGTCGCAGCACTGTGCCTGCGGCGAAAAAACGCTGGGCACGCGCAAATACAACTCAAACAGAGAGCTTCCTGAAGCAGTGTTTACCTGCAGCGACTGGCTGCAGGTAAAGTCAGAAAGGACTTCGACTATCTCCTCCTTGCAAAGGAATGAAACTCATTCTGAAAGGGACTTTTCTTTCAGAAAGGGGTGTTTACATGCAGCATTTTCTTTCCGATTAGGTGTCTTTTCCGAATTGATTCGGAATTAGGCAGTACATGTAAACCAACCTACTGTTCTAACAAGCCAGAGAGTAAGAACTCAAAAACTCTGTATGACCCAGTTGAAGGTCCACTGGACTGTTCTAGAGAATTAAGCTGTTTGTTGTGGAATGAACAAGTCCATTCTATTCTCTCGTTTCAAACCATTGTTTGTATTTGGGGAAATTGTTCAAAAAAAGAGGTAAAAAATGGTGTGTATGAGGGGTCGAGCTCAGTGGTAGAGGTCCCCAATTCAACTCCTGGTGCCTCCCCCCCCACCCTGATAACAATGATTAAATCATCCTCATCCAAAGTGTTTGGGGAAAAAAAATCCTCATGTTGAAGGAGTAGCTCAGAAGTAAAACTCTTGTGCTGTGACTGAGTAATTTAAATAAATAAAAATCATCTCTCAGAGAGCTACACAGTACAATGAGCTTTTAGTGTAGGGGGCACCCAGAGTTCAACTGGGGACCTCTTGATCTGCAGTCAAATGCCTTACCACTGAGTTATACACCCTACAACTACTGCAATACTACTGCAATAATCAGATTTTACTTCCTACATTCAACCATCATCATCCTTCGAGCGTTTCGATATCCTCTCATGATGTTTTAGTCGATGAAAAACTCTTGCACTGCAAACACTCAAAATCATACCATATCATTTTATTACTTTTTTTTCCTGTGGATCTTTACTAGTTCGTTTGTTCATCAGGGTCCAATCATGTTTGGTTTTTCTCTTGATCTACATGGTTTTCAGGACATGTAATAAAATGAAATACCTTTATCACAGCCTGTTATGACTCACTTGAAGTGGCCAGATAGTCTGCAGGGATGCCAACCTAAATTAAGACCGTCAAGTTAGTTATCATAGGCAGTAGTAGCTAACTTAAATTAATGTACAAAGAATCTGTCCTACAGAAAATGTCTTCAAACTTCTCGTTAAGAATTCCTGCTTCACTGCTACACTGAGCTAGTGTTCACTGCAGTACTTTAAGATACTCTAAAGGGGCGCTGCAGCAGTGGTCACTGTTGTAAAATCATCTCGAAGCCAAAAATGAATTTGAATTACATCTCTAAACTAGGCCTATGCCGTCGTCTCTGACAGCAAGGGTATATCTCCGAAAAGTCCCCAATCCTCTGTGTTGTACAAGCGAACCCCCCTGATTGAACTTTCCAGATTAAATGTGAATTTATGTCCACAATATTTTTTATAGAAAAACTCCCCACAGTGAGTAAAATATGAACTATTAAGTCAAAACACAATGTATACATGAAATATACCCTAGATTCGATTCATATGCACCAAATTTTGTCTAAATCCAACCAGCGGTGGACAAATTACGGTCCGAACACTTTTGGAGATACAACTCCCCCTAATGACAGATATATGCAACCAACCTTTCCCAAAATCAATCCAGTTTTTCCTCGCGCTAAAGTCAATGAAGGTTTTAAGTTTGAAAAAGCTCCAATGGAAAGTTTTTGATTTCTCTCCAGGACACTGTTGTCTATAAAAAGAAGCTCCTCCTAGTGAGTAAAATATGAACTACTTTAGAGTGAAGTAGGACATTACCAGATAGATCTCCTTGAGTCGAGTCATATTCCCCAAATACCAATAATAAATCGGACCAAGAATTAGGAATAATGTCTGAAAAACTGTTTTTTTTTCTCGTAAAAAGCTTGTTGTTAGTTTTTGCAGTTATGACAGATTGGATCGTGATATAGTCAGACAGATTTATTAAACTGTCAAAGCTGGACTAAGCAGAGCAGACAGGACAGGTGTATGCAGGGTAGACTTGGAAAAACTATAGTTGTAACCAGGACAAGTGTTTGGTTTTGGCCGGACCAGGCTGCTATCTGGCTGCTCGTAGTCTGCCCTGTGAATTCCTCTAGCCCATCCTGCCAAGTCGGATTTGTGAACCACAAGGTGACTTCAGGGTCAACATTTGCTTTCAGGGTTAGAACAGTGGTCCATTACCTTATATAGCGCAAATAACTACTCCGGGGCAGGGTAATTATATCCCCCAAAAGTCGGGGATATTATGGAATCGTCATTGTCGCCGCCGCTGCGTACGGCCCAGATCCCTCGAGTTAACAGGATAACTCAAAAACTATTTTGTGGATCTGTTTCAAATGTTAGATCCATATAGATTTTAGTACAAGGAAGAAATGGATTGATTTAGGTAAAAGTCAGTTAAGGATTTCCAACACAGGGGGAGCTTTATCTCCAAAAGTTATTGGCCATAATTTCCCAACCGTTAGTCCAATTTAGTCCAACTTTGGTTCATATGAGTCGAATCGAGGAGATCTGTCTTGTAAACATTTTAAACTCCAATAGCTCCTATTTTACAAACTAGGGGGAGCTTTTTACAAAAAAAAACCCCAAATCAACTCAAGGAGATGTAGCTAGTAAATATTTCTTTAGTCTAGTTTTTTTTTCTTCATGAAAAACACTGTTCTATGTATATAACTCAAAAACTATTTCATGTATCGTTTGATACCCACATAGACCTTAGTGTGAGGAAGAACTGGATTGATTTTGGGAGAGATCGGTCTTATATTTATGACAATATGATGCTTTATCGCCAAAAGTCCTGAGAGCATAAATTCTCAGGCATTGATCGGATTTCGTCCAAATTTGGTGCATGTGAAATGACTCAAGGAAATCTACCTTGTATATATTGTGTTAAGTATAAGTATGTCGTGTTCACTTATTAATTCATATTTCCTCGCTAGGGGGATTTTTTTACGAAACACATTGTTGTCTGACGTGTAAGAAATAATGAAGTGCTCAGAAGTGCCATCGATAGACTTTACACTGCTGCAAAAGAAGAAGAGAAGATCAGTGAAGGCCACATATTAAAAATACAATTTCAGGACTTGGGAGTGGCGTGACTTGAAATTGTTCCTTCTCCAATGATGCTGCTGGAAAAGGAATAACCAAAAGCTCCAGGTATCACTACTGCAATTGGGCTGTCATATCCCATGATGTATGTATGTATCAGGGGAGACAGCGACTGAAGAAAAGATGAATGCTTTTTTACAACAGTGATAATTAGAAATCTTTTGGTGCTTAACAATGAGGTTGATCAAGGAGTGGACAGAGATAGGGAGTTGGAGGGATGAATAGTGAGGACAATAGTGTGGAATGAGCAGTAACTGTGGCCCGAGTGTGCAAGGGGATAATCCTCCTGACGAAACTTTCGATAGATCTCCAAGTGACAGAACTTTTGGATCCTAACTTATATAAAGAACCAGTACCGGGAGTGCTGCACACCTGAGCTCTGTGTCATAAACCTCTGCCACAGAACAGGGCAGTTGTGTGAATCTTCCATGACTCAGATTTCCCGCTGATAATAAGTCACATTGATCCTCTCACCCTCAATAATCACTTATTTTTTCATGTGTTTCCTGTCAGACGGATGCAGATTCTAAGATTACACATTTTAGACATGCTAAGTCTAGATTTTACATAAATGGTGCCGTAACTGAAATAGACATGCTGGTCCAGATGACGCATAGTATAAAAGGCTTGTATAATGATGACGTCATGGAGAAAGGAGTGGGACTTGCTGACTCAGGCCTATTGGGCGTCCCCATTTTTGTGTAATGGCGCAGGGGATTGTTCATTTTCCTTTGCAGGAGTTACATAAAAGCTCTGTCAGTGTCCATCATCTATTGTTTCTACTTTAGTTCTCTTAATGTTATTTGTGATATTTGGTTAAATGAAGGAGTGAGCCCCAGACACTCCCCCCCCCTCCCACCGCGGCTCCTCCCGGTGAAGTGCCATGAAAGGGCCTGGTGTCTGTGTGGCATCCAGAGACACTGACAGCAGCGAGAACTCGCCTCTAATCCTCCATAAAATACTGACAGAAAGCACAAGCAGCTGCCGGTCTGATGTGATATGCTTGTTGTGGTGCTGAAAATGCTCTAAAGCTGAAAGCCAGAAAGGAAGGACATGATGGACGTACCGGACGCCTCATTAGGAACAAAAGACAAAAAAAACCTCAGAATCAGAAGAATATAAAAGATAAATAAATCAAAGATCAAAGATTTTCTATGTGTACAAATATTTGCTATCATGACAAGATTATAAATACTTAACTGTCTGGACTATATCGACATAAGTTGTCTGAGAGTGAACAGGATTGAGTTATCTGGTCAAGCCCTTTATCCTGCCATGGTGGTTATTTTTTCCCCATGACTCCCTCCTCTGCGAATTGGTTCAGTTCATTTCTGGTGAAAGTGAGTTCTTATCTCCCCAGCTGCTATCAGGTTGAAAATGCCACTGATGGTGTGACCGGTAAACAAACCCTTGGTGTGTCTGGTGAGTGCAGCAGAATAAAGTGGGGTTGGGCAGGGTTTCAGACAAAAGGTTTATTAATATCCATCGCACCCTGTGTATTAATAACTTGTCAGATGCTTAATACCAAAATGATGAGAGAACAAAAGAGAGTGCAGCTTTCTATGGATAGAGGATTCGCTTTGGAGGAGAGGACTGGACCCTATGCGTGATTATTTTTTGTTGGGTTAAGGTTACTTTTGATTGGAGGGCACGGGCGCCAACAACTAACCCAAACCTTTAATTGCTGGAGGTTTTTCTGTAAAGGTGCTATTAATGCTTAAAAGCACATTTTGGAAAAACATATTTTCCGTCCAGACAATGTCATTTCTTATTCCAGGAAGATGATGAAGCCATATTCTGTTGCCTTACAACAAAAAGCTGATTATGAGGCAGTCCAAACCTGGTCCCCACCTCAGACTCTGGAGACCCCAGACTCTAGAGCAGCTGAAGTGGTGTATAAAAAAAAAACGAGACAGAATTCCACTTTAAAAAGTCAACAACAATAAAATGCATTTAGAATTGAGTATCCAAAAGTGGAGAACAAACAAGATCCCAGTGCAAGTTGACTATCCTTAGTTAAACCAAAAAAATACATTTAGACTCACAGCTGAAAGTCCAAACCGAGGACTGGGTTTCTGTTAAGTTGTACATGGTTGATGCAGCTCTACAAACACAGTAAAGGACTTTCTGTGACTCACCCACATCCTGTCATAACTGTATACCTGGTCTGCATCTTTCCTATGCGTTTCCTTTTCATCCGCTTATTAATGAGTGTCGCCTACTGACTGAATGGTTGCCTCTCCTGATGAGCCTCTTTCTGGTCGAGCAGACTAGAAAAGCGCGATATAAGTACAGTCCTCCGCCACCACCACCATTTTTTGTTTCTTCGAATGACAAAAATTACAAAAGATAAAACAGTTCCAGCTGTCATCGTTTAATGCAGGCTGAAAGGAGATGTTTGGATCGACATTATAACAATTTATCTCCAGTTTCGTCTATCAACACCAAACCACCAGGTGGCACCTCTGCGAGCAACATTTTAATTGATGGCGCCACATAATCTCTAGGCCAAAACAGGCCAAAACTAATCCAGCTAACAAAGAGTTATTATGACGTTACGTTGTGAGGTCATCACATACCATCAACAATATTTGATCATCCCTGGGATATGTCTAAACCTACCTCTCGGTAAAAAATTCATGCAAATCCATCCTTTCGTTTTTCTGTAATGAACATACAAACAAACTAACGCACAGCGGTAAAAACATTACCTCCTCAGCGGAGGCAATAATAACATAAGCTGGCTGACAAGCACCTGTTTTTACTGCATAGCCCAACGGATTGCGGCCCAGCAGATCACTCCCGTTCACTCTCAGCGGGATTTTTCTCATATCCGTTTTGGATTCTGACAGTGGCCCGGTCCTCTGTTGGTAGATTAGCCTTTAAATCCAATTCTTTGTTGAGCTCAAAACAATCATATACTCATTTATCTCAGCTGGCAGCCTAGCCTCACATATGTTGGGGGGTATCGCTGCTTTTGAGGCCTGTGATGTTTTGGATGGCCCGCCACATATCTTTGTTGGTATGCTTCGCTTCTGTGATGCCAGCTTTTAAACTTCTTTTGGCAGAGTCGTACGCTTCCTCATCCGCCGACCAAAAAGCATTTTTTTAAGCTCAGTATTGAGACGTCACCTCTCGGCCCAACGGGTCTTTGTGGTTGAAGAATGATTATATAGACTTTATAATTATCCCATCATCAGCCACATTTCTGATGTGTAATGTCACTGGTGATGTATACTCCCCAGAGCGATGGCGTTCTCCTGCTTGGCAGCAGCTCTGGATAGTCTGTGGTATCTATGGAGCTTGTGCTTCACCTGTCCAGATTTAAACAGTTATCACTGATGGTTGGAGCCATTCATCAGATGTGGGTGGGCTGGCAGGAGAAGCAGGGGCATAATAAAATGGGATGGGAAGGGCTCTGTAAGTGCCTGAAATGTTTTTTTTTTTTCATATACATTCCCCGTTATATAGACCTGGTGGTGGAATTTAGGTAGAACACTTCTGATGTCTGGAACATTGGAACTAGCCCTACGCCATCGTACCCGACAGCAAGGGCAGGTCCCCGAAAAGCACCAGCAATCCCCCTGATGGAACTCCTCAATTTAAGTTTTGTACAAAACAATGTTTTTCGTAAAAAGCTCCTAAGTGAGTAAAAACATTGTTTATGCAAGATGGAACTCCTCAAGTCGATTCATAGGTACCAAATTTTGACTGAATCGGACCAACAGTTAGGAGGTTCTGTCAGAAAGGCATTGATTTTCGTAGGAAAAGACCCTCCTAGTGAGTTGAGACATACATATATATATAAATATATATATAAATATATATAAATATATATATAAATATATAAATATATATATAAATATATATAAATATATAAATATATATATATATATATATATATAAATATATATATATATGATGATCGGCTGTGGTGGCCCCTAAAGAGAAGAGCCAAAAGAAGAAGGAGAAGAGTAAAACATGATAAGTACAAGTGGATTCATGTGCACCGATTCTGGACTAAGTCAGACCAACGGTGATGAAATTATGGCCCGAAAAGTTTTGAAGAAAATAAAGTCTCTTGAGTGTCAGAGATAAGCAACCCACCTTTCCCAAAATCACTCCAGTTCTTCCTCAGACAACAAGGTTCAAATCTCAAACTTTCAATGAGAGTAAGAAATATGAAAAAGATCCACTAAATAGTTTGTGAGTTATAAACGGGACCAATCTGTGGCTGGCGAGGCTGTCGTGTTGACCATTCTATTATATTATAGTATTTTCGGGGGGGGATATAATCACTAGATGCCATGAAAGCACATTAGTGAATACTCTGGGCAAATGATATGATCAACATTTCGACAGTAAGAACTCAAAAACCTGCTACAGCCTGCATACTTTAACTAAGCCTAAAGCATCATTGACATAAAAACCTTGTGGTCTGTCTCCAATGTAGTGCAGCAAATATCTAAATCTTTACTGTTTTAATGAATTCCCATAACTGTTAAGACATAAATGTAAGAGTCTCTGATTAACTAGTGCTGAGTGAGTCTTATTTCATCCATTTTATGTTCCTGTCACTGCACATTATCCATGAGTAGGCTGGAATGGGATACGGCCTTTGGTTCATGTTGAGTAAGCTTAGCACCGATCCTTGATCCTTCTCGCTCCACATGGGGTGATTGCACCGTTTGGTCCAACTGGTCTGGTCTACTCTTACAGCAGATCAGAGGTGAGGGGCCAGTTCCAGACCTAAGAGGCGCAGGAATGTGCCAATGAGGTGTTTAATCAGTATATGCTGTATAACTACCTAAGAGTCATGGAGTCCATAAACATAAGTCACCCAAATGAGAGGAGAGTCCAAAATTAGACCAATAACTGTTTCACACACAGGTAGAAAAGGAAATAATGTAACTGAGACGGCAGAAGCGAAATCCAAGGAACTGGCAACAACTGGTCCTGTAAATGATGGGGGCTCAGTTGGTAGAGCGGTTTTCCACTTATCTGAAGGTCAGTGGTTCGATCCCCAAACACTGCATTCCACATGATGAAGTGTCCTTGAGCAAGATACTGAACCCGGAGTTACTCCCAATGGTTGTTCCATTGGTGTGTGAATGATGGCGTGAATGGATACCACTCCTGATGAGCATGTGGCGCCTTGAATGGCAGCCTCTATCATCCCTGTATGAATGTTTGTGTGAATGTGTGAATGCTGACTCGTGTTTTAAAAGCGTTTCAGTGGTCAAGCAGACTAGAAAAGCGCGTTTTAGGTTCAGTCCATATAAACAGGCAATCAATGGAAATCAGACAACAAGAGGCAGAGTCAGAAACTAAGTTCAATGGCTGAAAACACGAGGAACTGAACTGTGGAGAGAAAAACAGGCTGGAACATGAAGGTTTCACAGTGGAGCAGCACAAATGGGCTGTGAACCTAACACAGCTGGATGTGGATCTATGGGGGCAGGGCAGAGAGACTAGTGAGAGAGAACCTAGAGCAACAAACAAGGATGGGAAATGAGCAGTCACAGAGAGAGACGGGGAAACATGGGAGACTAAACAGACACAGGAGAACCAACAGGTCAAAACAGGAAGGAAACTAAATACAGACAGGAAGAGCAAAACCAGAAATGGAGAAAATGAAACGAGAAACAACAAAGTTAACCCATACAAAGACAGTAGATCGTTGATTGCCTTATGTTCAACTTAATCTAAAACCCAGAAGTCTTTACTGAGCATATCTATGTCAAAAATATTGTGCGTCTCAGGAAGAGAGTTACAGGGTGCCACATTAGTGTGACCTCCCCCTCTTCCTCGCTTATCCAAAGATCTTCCGCACAAGACCCTGCGAGCAAAACTGTCATAGATATCAGCCAAACATTCTCTTCAGTGCAGCTACCTGACTGGAGGTTTTTAGGTCGTTGGTCCTGTTAAATGTCTATATTAGTACTGCAGCCTCACAGAAAGGTCTCTGGATTCATTTGGTAGGTTCTGGATTGAAGTCTTCGGGCTGCTTGGGGCCTCTTCCATGTGTTCAATATGCAGATGTGGGTTTCCTTCAAAGTTGACCGGTCCCAAGTCACGCCCCTCTCATAGAGGAGAGCAGTTCTGTATTTTCATCCTGATGAGGGACTAGTCTCACTAAAGGTCTGTGTTTAATGTGTAATGTGATTGTTAGATTCTGGACCCAGATGCAGGCATAGAGGAAATTTGTTCCTAGCATAGAGGTGAAGCAGAGCATGGCCTGGAATTTTTGGAGGTCTGTGTGTCTGGCTGTATCTTCAGTTCCTTGACTTGGATCGTGAAAGAGTTCTGAAGAAAAAGAGACCAAATTATAACATCAAATGGCTTCACAGCGGTCAAACACTAAACAGAGGGATGACACCAGGAATTAGGGGATTGGCCGCTATAGCTACTGCATAGTTTTCTGAATAATCTGGCAATGAGTGGAGGAGCAGCTGGGTATGAAAAACAGCAGTAGATGAACTGATGGAGGTTTGGAGGAGGGCCAGGAAACACACACACACACACTTCATTTATTTGCATTTTTAAAAGTTCAACCCAGCCACAAAGGAGTTATAATGTCAGCGTACCTCTAGTACCGGTCCAAAGCCTGGATAAATGGGATGGGGTTGTGTCAGGAAGGGCATCCAGCATAAAACCTATGCCAAATTAATTCGCGGACCCTGGTTTCTAAACTCGATCCATCGGGGCTCAGGTTAACAAATACCATCACTGGTTCTGTTCACTGTTAGCCAGCAGGGTACCGACGGATACTTAAACATGACTGTGTACAAGCAAAGTTGTTTTTGATGTTCTGTAAGCAAAACATTGTGCATTCCACAGTATATTGATACAGTAGATTCCCACAGTAGATTTCCACAGTAGATTCCCACAGTAGATTTCCACAGTACATCACTACAGTAGATTTCTAAACCACATTTCCACAGGATGTACATTTCCATTATATCTCCTCCCTTTATATCATGCTATGTTAACCTATAGACAATAATTACTAGTCATTAGTCATATATATGTATATGTGTGTGTGTGTGTGTGTGTGTGTGTGTGTGTATGTATGTGTTCACATTTACAATCAGACAGGTAAAGGGGGGGGTAACCTCTACCTGTCTGATTGTTTATTGGAAATCCTATATCTTTTGATGAAGGTCTGTTATTTTGTAAAAAGTCTGTCCTTTCAATAAAGTTTTTTTTTCTCATTTCTATATTTAATCTCTGAGGGTAATGGTTAGTTTGTTCTATATCCAATATTTGATTCTTTATCAAAAGCCATGCATGTTTTTTGGAGGGTTTTATTGTTTCCATGTTGTTGTTACCTGCTTCAGGGCTGCTATACCCAGTATATTAAGAAAAAAAGTAAAAGTTTGATCCTCTCTACTAAATCGATACCCAAAATGATTTGTGGTTCCACACATTCCTCTAAATCAAATAATTTACTTAATAATTTTGGTAAATTCTTCCCCAAAAGGCATAAGTAATAGATATGTGAATAGAATATGGTAATATGGCCTTTACAGTAAGACTCCCCTTATTAAGGTTTTGTAAATGCCTGTACGTAGTTTACTATTTAAGTTTCAAACACTTCACAAATAATTAATAAGGTGCTATAACGCTTTAAATATAAAGGGTATCGGAGACCTGATGCTTGCCAAATAGTGAGCCCACTTATCAGTACTGCTGATTTGACTTGCCAAATAGTGACCCACATTGATAAATTGAGAGCTATGTTATAAACTGTTGATTAATATTCACTTATGACTTACGAAACGTTTACAACCCAATCTGTAACCTAATTGTAAACCAGTTATAAATCGTTTAGACATAAAGGTAGTCTTATTGTAAAGAGGTACCAAAATGTTTGAATCTAATATTGTAATCAGGGACATAGCAGGTGAAGTTAATCCTTCATATCTTTCACTAACAGCAAGCAGAAGCCAGATCGATGAATACTACTACTCAGAAAATGACGATGGGACTTGAAAAATTTAAAAATGAAAAATTTCAGCAGGTCATTATATCCTTGATCCTTGTTGCAGTCCATCTCTCCTCCTCCTCCTCCTCCCTGGCAATAAATAGAATCTGGTTTCTGTCCACAACCAGTCCGCACTTGGAAAAAGCATTTAAAAAGTGTGGTAGAATTAGAGATAGAGAGGCTATGTTTGGGTGAGTCACACAACAGTTATGCAGGAGAAAGTTCCTGGCTGTGCTCCCGACAAAATCACATCATTTGGGTGTGAGCCTAGAGGGCAGCCATGAATCACGAGCACATTAGACAACTCTGTCGTTAGTGATGGCCAATACCACAAAGTCCGTGTACGTGTGTGTGTGTGTGTGTGTGTGTGTGTGAGAGAAGTGTACCTGTTGTGTTTGTGTGTCCTAGTCAGCAGGTCAGGGTGGTGTCCTTGGCCTTGTAAGGCAGGTTATCAGGGGTTATATATTTGATCTCAGCCTCCACTCTAGGTCTAGCAGCAGCTTCTTCTTCACCTGGCCTCTGTAAGTCTGCACGCGTTTGTACTCCTGCTGTGTTATCTTTCATTCATTCAACTGAAGGTAAATATATTTTTGATAACATCCCATTTTATAACGATGAGATATTTCAAAGGTTTCCTTCGGCTGGGACCAGAGGTGGATGCTGCACACGATTAAGAAGATGCATGACTCAGTCAAATCCCTGTCAGACATATTTGACAGGGATTTTGAGCCACTTCATTTAAACTTGTGACGATAATCTTAAAGTGTCCGATCATTTTCATGCATTCATTCGTGTCCATTCAGGGGGATCCCTGCGTTGAACTCTGAAGCCTCGCCTGTCATCTGAGTTGAACCCATCGGTAATGTTTCCTTTTTTAATTTATGCATATATTAGATGAAAAAAGTTATATTATCAGATTATGGAAAAGAGTGATAAAACAAAAAGCAGATCTAGAGTGACTACTCGATCATACTGAGTCCCGTGTCTGTCCCTACTGTCTGTTGTCCCATCAGTGCCGTCATGGGGGACGCAGAGATGTCTGTGTTTGGGCTGGCTGCCTCGTACCTGAGGAAGTCGGACCGAGAGCGAATGGAGGCGTCCACGCGTGCCTTTGATATAAAGAAGGAATGCTTCGTCCCCGATCAGGTGGAAGAGTTTGTGAAGGCGACCATCAGCAGCCGAGATGGAGATAAGGTCACTGTGGAGACGCAGCGCGGGAAGGTGAGTGGCTACATTCCACCAGTCACACATTCCAGACAGGAAACGTTCAAGTCTGGGAGCAGATTTACAAACAGGTAGAGAGAAATGTGATCGATGAGGTCACGCCTGCATGAACCCGACCCTAGATCCGAAATCGACCCACTCACTAAATACCGAAGAACCATGTGATCTCTATACCAAATATAATCAAAAGAGCTGAAATTAAATATGATTGAGCATTTTGTGTAAGTACAGTATTAATATTTATTATTTTAGCCCCATCGCTATCAATTGATATTAAATTATTGTCCACAGTAGTAGGAGGAGTATAAATTCATTTTAAATTGTATATCATTTCATCCAATAGTTTATTTTTGTAATTCAAAACAACGTTTAAAATCAAAAATATATTAACAAGTTAATAAATAGAACATCAAACATCATAGGAAAATGTCATTTGGCATGCAAGGGGTTAAAAAGCAGGAGGGAAGGATTTGGTTTAAGGACTTAAATTTAGGGTTGACACCATCAGTAGCTCAGTCCTACGATACATGGCTGACTGGGACATGTGTTTGCTGGGACTATAATCCACCTCTGGGTTATTGTAGACCATAATAACGCCAGTTTTCCTGAAAAAAATGCCATGAGGTGCCGACCAGTCAGTCATGGCTCGGGTCCGGTTCCCCCCTCCTAGATTAACAGTTAGGAATCGTGCCGACATCCACTCCACTTTGTTCTCCAGTGTTCTGGAAACCAATCTGGTTCCTGCATCGACAGTTAGAGGGGAACCGGCACCACATCACCACATCACCACATCGATGTGGCGCTTAATCTCAGTGAACATTGATGTATGTGGGACTGAGGGTGTCTGGCCTTGAGTCGCTGAGAGAGGACGTGTTCAAGTGAGTCCATTACCGCAGGCAAAGCGTCTCCAGTCACTCCACACTGTAGCCGAGTGACGAAAGGAGGCATTGCTGCCATCCGGACCTAACAGTGTGTGACATACTTTGCAAAGCTAACAAGGTATAGACCACGCAGTTCGCAGGAAGAGCAACTCACTCTTAAAAATAACAGCTGTATTGTTTTGTGAGCTTTCATTTCTATCATATTTATTATCCCCTCAGACCTTGGTTGTCAAAGACTGCCAGATTCTGCAACAGAATCCCCCAAAGTTTGACAAACTCGAGGACATGGCCATGTTGACCTTCCTCCATGAGCCGGCGGTGCTGTTTAACCTCAAAGAGCGTTACGCGGCGTGGATGATCTATGTGAGTAATCCCAAATACAACAACAACTGCACTGTCTGCTTTACTTTTTATACAGATAAAAACATTTTTCATTGTTAATATAAACATTGGTTAAAAGTGTTTGGCATTAGTTTGTGTCTAAAGCGGATCAACAATAAATAATGTCCTGAATGTAATAATACGGACTACAGGGATCTTCATCAGGAATGACGGAGTAGTGTGTCCAAAACCCGGACTCATTAATCTACCAGAACTTTATTACGAGTCGTTTGAAGATATAATGAAAGTGTGTGGGACGACTCCATCAGTATACGACTGAAATACTGAAAAGACTGAAAGGCTCCGTATAAACCCTAAAAAACGCTACAACCTTTTAATGGGTCTGTTTCCAATTTTATACCCACAAACCCTTAGTATAAGGAATTTTCCGTTAAAAAGGGGGATCTTCTCTCCTAAAGTTTTGGGGTCATCATTTTTCAACCTTTGGTCCAGTTGTTTTTATTTTTTTTCAAAAGTCAAAGTCAGCTTTATTGTCATTTTCTCACATATGCCAGACATACGCAGAAACGGAAATGTGGTTCCTCTCCTTCCACGCTGCAAAAATGCAAAAACACATAAAGTCAGAATAGTTAGGGTATTTGATGCGTGTGAATCGCTCGAGGAGATCTATCATGTATGTAACGGATTTTACTCTCATAGTAACGAGAAACCCAAATTTTCAGACATAATGCTTGATTTAACCCTCGGTACAATTCAGTCCAAATTTGGTGCAATTGAATCGACAACTTTCTGACTTTTGGGGGATAAACTCCTGTTGGAGATAAGAGTGTAGGTTTAGTTCTCCTCCAGTGCTTACAACTGTTGGCTACGAGATGAACCACTTCCGCTTTTTACGTTCCTCACGTAATTTCTATTCAATCGAGCTTTGCTCCTTTTTTTTTTTGCATGTGTTCATTTTTTTCCTTACTTTTTTAAGTTTTGGAAAAACCTTAAGGGTTTTAAATAAAAGTCTAGGGGTAATAATAGGTGAGCATCTGATGAGGGAGTTCACAAGTTATGCTCAGGGGGAGATCAATACCCGTCACACTCTCATGTCATGTCAAATACGCAAATGAAAAATATCCAAAGTCATAACGAGGTAATATAGTTGATATATTGAGTTCTGTGAAGTTTGTGTTTATAGTTTTGCCAAATATACTCATCAAAAGAAGACCAGTATTCAGACTTACCTTAAAAAACTCATTTGAAATGTGTTCAAAATGTTTCCCAGACATGCCATACGTATATACGTGTGTATATATCATGATATTTTCCTGTCTGTGGGTTCGGACAGAAATGGTTAAAATGATTCATCTGCGATTTTCAGACCTACTCCGGCCTCTTCTGTGTGACCGTCAACCCCTACAAGTGGCTGCCAGTCTACAACCAGGAGGTGGTTGTCGCCTACAGAGGAAAGAAGAGGACTGAGGCTCCTCCTCACATCTTCTCCATCTCTGACAACGCCTACCAGTACATGCTGGCAGGTAGGAAAGAACGAGAATAAATAGAACGTTAAATATGACAATGCTAAATGTTGATACTAATCTCTGCACTCTTGTCCTTGCAGACAGAGAGAACCAGTCCATCCTGATCACGTACGTTTGTGTTCTATACTTGAAAAAAAAAACATGACTCTTCATGCCATTAGATCAAACACATCTCTTCATCCTGCCAGAGTAAGAACTCATCCTTTTGTAATCACAGCGGAGAATCTGGTGCAGGAAAGACGGTCAACACAAAGAGGGTCATCCAGTACTTTGCGAGCATCGCAGCAGGCCATAAGAGAGACGCCACTGTAAAGGACAAGGTACGTAACAAGAGCCAGCAGGAGGCGGCACCTCCACCCGAACCCTCGCACAATCTCAGTCAAGCAGTGAGTTAGAAATAAATATTCAAATTTAGCAAATGATTTAAACCCTTGAACCTCAACCCTAACCCAGCCTAGTTTGGGGTTCAGTGTTTTAATGCAGTACGATAAGAGGCGATGCGAAAAAGTTGACAAAAACTGGCATTCAAAACATATATATATATATAATGTTAACTTTAGGGTTCATGCTCATGTGACCTCTGACCCCAGAGGGTTATTGGGCCATTACTTTTCTCATGGTTAGTGGTAACATGTTATAATTAATGAAAGGTAATTACTAGGTAGTGTGTTGGTAAGGAGCCACAACCAAATTGTTGCCATGGGAACTCACATTTATCAGAATTACAAAGACATTCTGATAATATCTGCTCAGCTTTGTATAATTTTGCAGTAACTCCCAGTATAAATGTACAATTTATCAAAGAAAGAATATTAATATATAAGAGATATTTAAAAAAAAAAGCTTTTAAAGAATTGGTATGACTCATACCAATTACATTGCCATGTCAACGAGCAATGTAAAAAATGTAAAAATAAGTCTAAATCTGATAATAATTTGCGAAAGATATATTAGGAATTTCTCAAGTTAACATATAAAATTGGTTGAAAAGATAATATTCAGTTAAAAAAATACCCTAAATCAAATCTTTTTTGACCAAAGTGAGAAACAAAATTGTATAAAAATAATCCTAAAATCCAACGTGACTGAATACAAGTATCGTGAACAAAATAGTTTTTTTTTAGTTATACCCCAAAGAGAGAGAGAGAGAGTGAGAGAGAGAGAGAGAGAGATGCACCCGCCCACCCCACCACGTATTATACTATGTGCCTGTGAGATAAAAATGCCTGAAACATTTAAACATATTTAGTGCTTGTTAGCAGCTGCAGGCATGCTAATAAAATAAGCAACAATAAAAAGAGTATTTGTCAAACATCAACACCATTAATAACTCTGCTGTTGCCGCGGAGCACAGATGTTTACAGACAGCTGCATGCTTTATTTAAACTCTGCACAAGGCATTTGTTGTTGTTAGGGGGGGGGGCACTTAAACTGGCTAAAACTAAAAATAACTACCAACAATAATAATACTCTCAACAGCTCATGTGTTCTAATCCTAATCTAATCCTTTGAACTTTGAAAGACAGAAGAAATGTCACTTGTTGCTGCTGGAACTCCTTCATGTGGGTTTGAATGTGGATGAAAAACTGAGCAACATTCCTCAACATTCCTCTGTGACAGGGAACGCTGGAGGATCAAATCATCCAGGCCAACCCGGCTCTGGAGGCCTTTGGGAACGCCAAGACCATCAGGAACGACAACTCCTCCAGATTCGTGAGTGTCTCACCTCTGTGTGACTGAGTTTACTTCTGGTCCAATGAAACAACAGCAGACACCGACAAGTACTCACTTTACTCTTTACATGTACACACTCTACTCTTTACATGTACACACTCTACTCTTTACATGTACACACTCTACTCTTTACATGTACACACTCTACTCTTTACATGTACGCACTCTACTCTTTACATGTACGCACTCTACTCTTTACATGTACGCACTCTACTCTTTACATGTACTCACTTTACTCTTTACATGTACACACTCTACTCTTTACATGTACACACTCTACTCTTTACATGTACTCACTTTACTCTTTACATGTACACACTCTACTCTTTACATGTACACACTCTACTCTTTACATGTACACACT
>VRLP01007368.1:0-22236 GCA_009660295.1 Lophius piscatorius | reverse complement strand
CTCTTACACACAGTCTCTCTCTCTTACACACAGTCTCTCTCCCTCTCTCACACAGTCTCTCTCCCTCTCTCTCTTAAACACAAACACACACACACACACACACACACACACACACAGACTCTCTCACACACAGTCTCTCTCTCTTACACACAGTCTCTCTCTCTTACACACAGTCTCTCTCTCTTACACACAGTCTCTCTCCCTCTCTCACACAGTCTCTCTCCCTCTCTCTCTTAAACACAAACACACACACACACACACACTTGTTATTTTTCATGCTTCTAGCGTGAGGAATTGATACAAATAGGGCAGATTTCCTGCACGGATAATGACGTATTTAATGACCTCGCTTTCCAATTCTCTCTCTCTCTGTTCATAACATGCGGTGAAAAGACCCCCCACCCCCCGACCGACCCCCCCGTGTGTGTCTGCATGGATGACTGTGTGCATACGGGTGGTTGTCCGGTGTTTTTCTGGCTGCAATAGATTTAAGGGCTGCAGAAGAAACGGATTTATCTGCTGCCGCTGACCGTGAATCAATACGACACACACTCACAGACACACACACACACTCACAGACATACACTCTTATACACACACACACACACTAATCCTCTCCTGCAACAAACAACATAAACATAAACACATGCATATCAGATGAAAGATGCATGAATGCACGTTATAACTGCAACCCTCCGTCCCTGGAATTGTGGGTAATAGCTGTAACACACACAAACACAGACAAAACAGACACATCTCTCTAATTATGAATGTGACCCAATGTGAAGTCAGAGGTGATGATTGACAGGTGGTGATGACACTTCAGCAAAACACACCAATGATTGGATTTATTCAAATTCAGTCGGACTGAGGAGAATCTTTCTGTCTGGTTCTGGAGTGACGGGAAAATGGACCACCAGTTTCTCAGGAGGTTTGAGAGAGCTGGGCGGTCAAATCTACCGGTCCAACTTCGCTCCAACCCTCATCTACGGTTCTGATCTCTGGCTGGACTGAAGACGGAGGGAACACTGAGACATGTGGGTGTTTCTGAGAATCTCAAAGCTGATTGGCCTTCGAGTGACAACATTATGCAAACATCTCATTCAAATGGGGAATTTAAGGAATGATGGGATTAGGATTCTGGTTTTTATATCAGGTCGTTCACAACCGAGGCGGTTTTAGTTTTTGCGGCGCACTGAGCAAAAATCCTTTTCAAATCCTCCGAGCCGAGTTGAATCCTTGCCACCAGCCTCCTTCCCAAAAAAGAGGGAGTTGAATCCTTGCTGCGAGCCTCCTTGATGAGAGGGAGGGAGTTGAATCCTCGGCCAAATTGAATTCTCCTGGTTGCCTGGCAGTTCCTTCTACCGGCCATATCTTATACTATGGACTGACCTGTACTTTTGTTTTTTGTCCTGATCCATATATTCTAAGACTTATATGGATAATCTGAGGCTAAAGATGTTTACTATAATAATTTAAAGTGTAAAGGACAATTGTCCTGTTTGTGAAAGTTAAATTTTTTGCAGTGTATCTGCTGATTTGCGTAGACGCCGACCTTGTGCAGAAGAACAATCGCTGATCTAAGACTGCTCGTCTACTTTAATCTATTTCTACCTCCGTCATGCGAGCGTCATCCTGTCGAGACGACAGAGACGTCATTTTTAAGTTTTAAAGCATCTTTTCACGACAAGGACGGAATAAATCCCGGGAGTGGAGGAAGAAGTGAATTTAATTTAAAGGATGGAAGGAGATTTTCTCCCTGTCTGTAGAAAAAAGAAATCATTTTTGAGACGGCAGGCCCGGAAGAATTTTATCAACCCAAACAAACCTTTGTGCCGGGGCTCCGGAGCGGAACTCATGTAGCGCCGAGACTAACCTGATTCAATCATCCTGACTCAACCAAAAACCTCATCCAGAGGCTGACCCAGATTGTGTGTCTGCAGCCATGCTCTCAGAACCAAACGCCTCCAGCGCCGCTGCAGCCGGCGCAGGTACAATTACATAATACTATTCATACGTTTGTTCAGATTATTTTTAGGCCACTGGTTCATGCACAAACAGAAAGAAAAGGACGTTTGCCTGCATTTCACACTACCTGAAGCCTGAGACTTTTTTTTGGTACTAAAGTTTACGTAGGCACGAAAATAACAGAATTTCTAACACAAATAGCTTTAACATATTTTGCGCACTGAAGAAATGTGGAATAATTTTGACTGTTTTTCGGGTTTTGGATAAAGTTCTCATTGTTAACGCGATAATTCAGAAATCATTCACAAATCTTACGCCTTTTTTTATATATATATATATATATATATATATATAGTGTGAGGAAGAACTGGAGTGAATTTGGGAAAGGCAGGTTGCACATTTCCTACATTAGGGGAAAAAGATTTCAAATTTGTTCTGGGCCATAATTTTTTTCAACCTTTGGACAGTCCAGATATAATCCATACACACATGTGAGATTATTCTGTTTGTCACAATAAACATGCCGATGTTGAATGAAATGATGAACTGGGTGAGATTACCGACAGCATCCGTCTCACAGCAGCAGATTTGTAGCTTAAGAGGCTCAAATGAGTCAACAACATGGTTATAACATGGTTATAACATGTTTTACCATGTTGTTACTTGTTATTACATGTAATTGCATGTTATTATATGTTATTACATAGTTATAACATGTTATTAACATTGTTATAACGCAGTAACGTAACGCTGAGGCAGAGTTAGGACCAGGAGTCTTACTCACATGTGTTGGGAGAACTCTGGTGACTCGTCGTTGACATTCGCCATTCGGATCCTCACTGTGGTGGTGCCGGTGCGAGGGACCTCCCCCTTGTCGATGGCCATCACCACAAACTCATACAGGTGGTTGGGCCTCTCATAGTCCAGGGGTCCCGCCGGGAAAATGGTGCCGTGAGGGGAAATGGTGAAATCCGGACTGAGGGTGTAGTAGGTCAGCTCAGCGTTTTCCTCCGAGTCACAGTCGTTGGCCGACACTGAAGATGGAAACAAGACGGAGAAACGAAAACACGTTAGACAACGCCGCGTCTCCACAGACCCCGACCTTCTCGTTTCTGCCGTCAGGGGTCCAACATTCGCTGAAAATGTTTTTGGTCTTTTTTTTGGATGTGTTCTCTGCTCGGTCGGCGCCCATGTTCTTCAGTTTGTTGTTGTTTTTATATGAATTCAATCGATATCAATTCAATGTTTTCTCCAAATGTAGTCGAGCTCCAAAGTGAACATGGTTTCTGGTTCAGTCTCAGAAGATTGAAGTCAACGTGAGCAGAACTGAAAAGGATTTAGCCTTTTTTGAGCATCACAGTGAAGAACTCAATCAGAAGGAATAAAACAGAAAAACCATGAACCTCAAAAATATGGGAAAATTGTAAATGTTGGATTTTTTATTTTTACCTTCACCAAGGAGATGTTTACATTTACAAGGAGAAAAGATTACAGAAAAACTAATTAATGGATTAGCATCAACTTTTACCCAGAGGTAGGATTTATTACCTCCTAGATATGATAACATTTTTGCGATGTTTCGTCATGACCTCATGATGTGACATCACAATAACCTCTTCTTAGTCATTGCCCAGGTTGGACACTTTTAGACGTATTTTGGGACCCATCAAATATGCATATTAATAATAAGAAGAATAAAAATACATTTTATTTATAAAGGCACTTTACATTTGAGTCAAATCTCAAAATTCTACAAGGTAAAAGCATCAATAAAAAATATAATAATTATATAAATATATGACCAAAGAGCAGAAATGTTAATTAAAGTTATAGGTTCTGCTAAAAAGGAAAGTTTTAAGTCCTTTTTTAAAAGTCTCAGTCGTCTGTGGAGCCCTCAGATGGTCAGGGAGGGCATTCCAAAGAAGAGGGGCAGCAGAACAGAACATATATTGTAAATGGTCCACCTCAAAAGTGGCCGTAGGAGGTAGTAACAGATATGAAAAGGACTGAAAAGCTAATCGCTGTTAGCGGCTAACTCAAAGAAGAAGATTTTCACATTGTGGAGTTAGCGTCAGGTTGTGGAGCTCCTCCCACCTCTGAGATCAGTGGCCATGGAACAAATAAACGTAAGACGTCGCAACCGACTCGTACGTTACGCCTCGTTTGAACGTTTGTTATTCAAAATGACCGTTTTATTGACAGTTTTACAGTTTTATTCAGTGCATGGATGTAATCAAAATACATAACTTTTATATATTAAGATTATTTTGGAGTGTACATGTGATGGAAACAAATGTTTGGTTTAGAAGAGGGCGTTTGAAATTTGACACACCACCATGTTAATAAAAAATAACTCAATGATTCATTTTATACACAAAAAGAGAAAAAGTCCTTGGGACAGAAAATAAGATTTATTATTGAAAGCTTTTTTTGTTTTGCACTTGTGGCTTCTTTTGAACATACCGACATCGTGACGGTGATACTTGCGTCTCCTAAATATTCAAATCTACTGGAATTGTAGATTAAAGCTTTAAAGTGGTTTTCCGTCAAGGCCAGCGAGACCTCCAGTGTTTGTCTAGACAGTGTCAGAACCAGAACCACATTCTCATCCGTTAATAAACATTTTGATTGAGAGTACATTTATTTTAAGTACTTAGTTGCCATTAGTACATTGACATAAATATATATATTTTTTTCTCCCCCTGTTGCCTCCATTCGGCTCATAAGAATTAGAGCTTTTTTTCACCCAATCAGATTTCTCCTCTGCTGTCACCGGGTAAAAAAAAATCAAAAAAAAAAATCAACTGAATCTTTCAGATACCCGGGTCTGAGCCCGGTTTGAACCCGGTTTGTTCTTCGTCTCCGTGTTTAAGTAAATGCACTCAAAAAGAGCCATAACATTAAGACCACCGCCCCAATATTGTGTAGGCCATATTTCTATCACCAGAATAGCTTTTTGATGTCAAAGGACCCGATAAGACCAGAACACCAACAACACCCGCGGTTCTGATGAAGTTCTGATCCACTCCTCAAGCCCTCCCAGTGTGGTTCTTGTCCAAGTCCGTCTCTCCTGCTTCCAACATCAACTTTGGACTAAACGTTCTTCTTCTGCCAAATGAATATGACCATTGTGAAGAAGCGAGTGTCGGTCCGATCCTCTCGGTTCTGGGTAACTTGTTTTTTACGGTGTGTATTGAGACGACTGTCACTTTGCAGCATTTCTGTTTTTCTGCTTATTTTTTTACAGACGTTGGGAATCTATGGAGTCACCCGGACAAAAAAAAAAAATTGATTGCTCTGCTAAAAGTTGAATCAACCTCTAAGGAATTGAATAAGCATTTTTTTTTTCTGCTAACAAGTCATTTCAACACACACACACACACACACACACACACACACACACACACTTACTCACTCACACAATCACACACACACACACACACACTTACTCACTCACACAATCACACACACACACACACTTACTCACTCACACAATCACACACATGCACTTACACACTCACACAATCACACACACACACACACTTACTCACACACACACACACTTACTCACTCACACACACACTTACTCACTCACACACACACTTACTCACACACACAATCACACACACACTTACTCACACACACAATCACACACACACTTACTCACACACACAATCACACACACACACTTACACACACACACAATCACACTTACTAACATATATACACTTACTCACATACACACACACACATACACACACAGACACTCACACAAACACACACTTGCTCACATACATACACTTACTCACACACACAATCACACGCACACACTTACACACACACACAATCACACACACACACTTACTAACATATATACACTTACTCACATACACACACACACATACACACACAGACACTCACACAAACACACACACATACACACACACATACACGCACACACTTACTCACGCTTACACAGACACACACTCTGACTGACGGACAGAAAGACCTGGAGGATGAAGATGTTTGCCCCGTTCTCCATTAATGGACCCTGAAAATGAAGGAACGAAGCCAGACGCTGAAAACGGCGACGCAGGAACGACATCGAACGTCTTAAGCCGGTGTGTCGTGGTTCTGTGTGGGCCGGGATCATTCGGGACCACGAGCTCCTTAAAGAACCTCAGTAGGGTTTTGAACCCAACAAGTAGGAACGAGATGCGAGTCAGAGCGATGACGATGACGGTGACGGTCAGCAGGAGGAAGAAGGTCTGCGGTACATTAATGGACTCTGAAAACCGTCTTTTTCACAGAGCGTCTATTCAGAGTTCTCTCGGCCTCCGGAGACAAACAGAATGGATTTATGTGGTTTAACCCTGGAACTCCGTTCCGTCACAAGGACTGACGCCTGTCACACGCAGACGCTCGCCAGAACGATGAAGAACCGCTGGATCTCAGAGGAAGAGGCGAAAATATCCTCTAAATGTCCAGGTAACGACCACATGAGATTTTAGAGTGTATTTACCGTAGTGTGTGTGTGTGTGTGTCTCTATGTGTGTGTGTGTGTGTGTCTCTGTGTGTGTGTGTGTGTGTGTGTCTCTGTGTGTGTGTGTGTGTGTCTCTGTGTGTGTGTGTGTGTGTGTGTGTGTGTCTGTGTGTGTGTGTGTCTCTATGTGTGTGTGTGTTTCTATGTGTGTGTGTGTGTTTCTATGTGTGTCTGTGTGTTTCTATGTGTGCGTTTCTATATGTGTGTGTGTGTGTCTATGTTTCTATGTGTGTGTGTGTGTTTCTATGTGTGTCTGTGTGTTTCTATGTGTGCGTTTCTATATGTGTGTGTGTGTGTCTATGTTTCTATGTGTGTGTCTGTGTTTCTATGTGTGTGTGTGTGTGTGTGTGTGCGTGTGTGTGTGCGTGTGTGTGTGTCATTCCTGTTTCCCTCATGTGGTTCTAGAATAAACTGACTCAGGAGTCTCAGATCTCTGCAGAGAACCTCATAATTGTCCTTCTTGCTCCATTTCCTCTCAGCGCTGAAGAACTTCATCGTCACGACGGAACTGATGAAAACAGAAGATGCTGGATGATTATTCCTCCCAGTTTATCTAATTGTTCCTTCTAACCCATTTAATTAAGTAGGCGGTAAAAAATATGACCTTTTCTTCAGGAAAATTTCACATTCATTCATTCTTCACCATGATGAAGACCAGAGAACACAGCAATGAGGAGCAAAGAAAAGTTGTAGAGCTGCACAAATCTGACAATGGAGACAAGAACATCTCAGCAGTTCAAAGGTCAGTTTGAACAGTTAGACCAATAATGAAGAAGTTTAAAGAGACTGGAGATGTTAGACATCCGCCTGGAAGAGGACGTGTCTGCAAACAGACCCCACACACTGTGAGGAGGATGGTTGGACTGGATAAAGACTCTCCAAGGACTCCAAGGACCTCTGACCTCTCTAGGTCCTTGGCGCTAGAGAGGTCCCCAGTTTAATGTTCAGAAAGTCTCTCTAACCACCAACAGATGGCGCCGACACCAACACCAGCTGTTTGGGAGGGTAGCAAGAAAAAAAACCTCTGCTGTCGTCCACACACAAGCTAACGCTGCTACAGTTTGACAAACACCACTGGGACTTTCCCTGGAACAAGGTCAGAGGTCAGATGACAACAAAGTAGAGCTTTTTGACATCAAACATCTAAGATGGGTGTGGCCTAGAAAGAAGCCATAGAGAAAAGCCCCCCATACCCACTGTGAAGTCTAGTGGTGGATCTCTGATGTTGTGGGCCTGTTTTTCTTCCAATGGTTCTGGACTTCTTGTTAAAGACCTGGTTCCATGGACTCCATCAAACACCAGCAGATACTGGATGAAGACCTAAAAGCCTGTCAGGAACCTTAAAGTGGGTCGTGGTTGGACCTTCAAGCAGGACAATGATCTGAAGATCACCTCAACATCAACCCAAGAATGGTTCAGAGGTCACCTGACAATATCCAGAGTTTTTCATTTAAAAAAAAGGTGGATGATGTCACACACACAGGTAGATGATGTCACACACAGGTGGATGATGTCACACACACACACACACAGGTGGATGATGTCACACACGTGGATGATGTCGCACACACAGGTGGATGATGTCGCACACACAGGTGGATGATGTCGCACACACAGGTGGATGATGTCACACACACAGGTGGATGATGTCACACACAGGTGGATGATGTCACACACACAGGTGGATGATGTCACACACACAGGTGGATGATGTCACACACAGGTGGATGGTGTCACTCACAGGTGGATGATGTCACACACACAGGTGGATGATGTCACACACAGGTGGATGATGTCACACAGAGCAGAGATGAACATCTGAAAAGGTTGTTTCTGAGATGGACCTTAAATGATGTTTTTCGGACTCTACACTCTAAAAACAGACACCAGTTTTCAACCGTCTGTTTTAAATCATCACAACTTTTAAAGAAAGGAATTCCAAACTTCAGTCTGTGTTGAGTTAAGAGAGAATTAAGTTTTTAGGTGGCGTTACTCATCAGATGAAGTTGTTCCAGTCACACACCTAATTTAAAATCATTATCTTCATTACGCTAACGGTTAATATTAAAGATAAAATGCCATTAAAAATAAAATGCTGCAGAAATTCATTTAATTTTCATTGTGATTTTTTTTTTGGCACGTTCACTTTTTGTTCACGCAGTACTGTAAAACAATCAAAAACAATTCTAATTAATTTTATTGAGTTCATCAAGAATAATGTCTTCTACCTACAAAATCCTCTAAATTAGTTTTTATCTCACACCAACGCCTTTAACTAAGTAGCAGCATAAGTTTCCCTGACAACTTTTTACAGTGTATCATCATTTTACAGCTGCAGCTATAAACACGCTTCTCCCTGGACCTCTAGTTTTTTAGTTTTTTTAATTCTGCTGCACCCTCCACCTCCTCCGTCTTCACCCAGTACTTATAAATCCCTCAACTTCATCATTCATCAGGCTCAGCAGAGACATCAGCCACCGTCACCAGCATCCAGATTCTAAAGGTGGGGGTCCACCTGCTGCTGCTGCTGCTCAGAGTAGAGACCCTTCAATCTGCGTCTCCCTGAAGAGCCTCCTGTCAGACTAACGGATCTAGAACTTGTATCTCTACTGAAGATCAGGGCTCGAGTCCAAATCTTCTCGGTTTCACTTCGGTGTCACTGAATGGCACATGTTGCTAATACTTAACGAAACAGACCCGGATACTGGTCTGACTCGGTCTTCCTCTGAATAAACGTTATTCATCCTCCAGGAAAGCTCGGACTGTGCCTCTTTACATTTTTAGTGAGCGTACAGCATCAGAACTTGAGCTGGTGGCGACCGGCCAGAGTTTGGGTCCCGGGAGAAGATGGATGTCAGAAATGTGAGGGGTCCGCCAGAACCCTGTCAGAAGATGCTCATTGTCTCCGCTGTCATCGATCCAACTGACCTTATGGTTCCGGAGCAGCTCAATAACTGTCTCTGTGGATAAATTCAACATGTACGAGTCAGCCATAACATTACAACCACCTGCCTGATATCCTGTAGCTCCTCCTCCTGCTGCCATCATCCCACACAACAACGTGACACCTGTCCATCAGAACCAGCAAAAACATCCTCAGAGGTTTGTGCTCCAGTAGATCTACAACGACTCCACAGAACCATCACTGAGCCTTGGGTGTTGAGGAATCTTTGAGCGCTGTAGACCAGGAGAACCTATCAAGTCCTGCAGTTCTGGAAGAGTTCTGACCCAGTCCTCTAGCCATTACAATCCGGTCCAGATCAAAGTCTCTCAGATCCTTGAATGAGTCCAGTTTTCCTGTTTCAAACAGCAACTTCATGACAAAATGTTCCCCTCGTGTCTACACTGCAAAAACAGACCCGCTAGAAAGGCGCCAAAAATGATAAATTATAATCAAAATAAAATCAAAAATCTAAATTCTTGAAGTGTCTGGATAACATACAAGATTCAACACGGAGAAATGAATATATTATAATTATGTCCCTGTGGAGAAGTGGGCGGAGCCTAGGAGGACACTGGGCGGAGCCTGTGAAGAGCCATGTCGACTGCTGGTCTTTAACCATCGCCCTGCTGATCGTCTGATTGGGAGACGACTCCACCCACGGAGCTACGGCCGCTCCACCCACGGAGTTTAGGTAAGTATGAGCGATGCAAATTTATTTATTTAAGATGGTTTTATTTCAAATCAGTGTTGAAATCCTTTAAATGAGCTGATTTTAAGAATCTGTCCCTTCATCCAAGATTAATGTTAGGAGTAAAAAAAAAAAGAAGAAGCTGATAATAAGACAAAATATCTTTTAATAGAATTTACTTCTCCTTAAAAATCAGGAATAAAATCTTGTTCCTCTGCAGGGAGATTCTGCAAATCATCCACCACCACCACCACCACCACCTAGCTGCATGTGACACCAACCGACAGACTTCTGTTGACGCTAACGGCGTTAATCTTTCTTTGGTTTTTTTTTTTTTTATGTAAATCCTAAGAATTGTAAGTACCAACAAAATCTGTTATTTAGACCGAATAATAATTATTGGTACAAAACTGTATACATTCACTGTAAAATTTATGCTTTCTACATAAATTGTGTGAGAAGTGAGACCTTAATCCAGACCAAACTACATCTGGATTACACGTAACAAACGCAAAATTATTGCATTCGGTAAAATCCGACTCCCACACGAATGGCAAACATTTAAAATAAATAAATAAAAATTCATGCAATAAGCTTCCGTAGCAATTTTTTATTTTATTTTACAGTGTACAAAAACGAGTTCTTAAAAAAATTTGTTTTACATGTTATCGTATCTTTATCCATCCTGGGTGGGATTCCTCCTGCCCCCTCCTTCCTCCTACCTCCGGTATTTTACCGTAAATTATAAAGATTGTTTGATATTATTTCTTCTTCTTCAGCCATGATGGCATATATTTATTTCTCTCGTCATATAATGAGTTAATTATCTCGTTATTTTTGTTGGACTGAACTCTGACCTTGCAGCAGGGAGGTGGCCGTCGTCACCGTCTCCGGAACGCCGTCTTTGCTGTAAATGGACTGGAGGAACTCTGGGACGCAGTCGTTCTCGTCCACGATGACAACACGCACCTGAGGGGGGGGGACAAGGACGGAGAGCAGAATGAATGACCTCGCCTTCATCACAGACGTCGCCTGAATAAATGGGCGTCGTCCGTCAAATCCACCAGAACAGTTTAGTCTCACGTTCAACAGACGTTACTTTGATTCTGGAGAAACTGCAGATGGACCTCCATCCAATCACTTCCTGTAAACAACTGCGCTCATCATGGCAGTGGGCGGGGCATGTTTGAGCCACAGCACTAACCACTAACCACCTTTTGCAGACGATACCCAACTTTACTCGCCAAAATCCAAACCCAATTAAAGCCTGAAACCGTCACAGAATAGCGACCCGGTCTCAGGAAGTCCGAACACTGCTCATGGTACAAAACCGAACCGTTAGCTGCTCACCTGTCACTCATAGGACACTCAGTCATCACGGGATATGAGGCGAGGGTCACAGGAGGCGGGACCAGATGCATAAAAGTCATAAGTTTTGTGCTGTGCTTGTGCTGTAGATTAATAACATTTAAATTAAGGCAGGAGGTATTTTTTTATGCAAATCGTAAACCTTTAAATATAGAAATGAATGAATGAATCTGAATGTAAAATGTTTAAAGTTATGGTGCACTGTAAAACTTTGATGGGATGAATTTACAGTGAAATCAAATAAATCTAAGATTCTCTTGTATTACAGTGAAATACTGTAAACAGAAATGCATTCTGGGAGAAAAACAATCATACAGTGTCAGTGCCTGAGTGCCATTATATACAGAATACACTGTAAACTTAAATGTCCATCCTTCACAAGAATTATTGTTTTCATCTAATGGGTGGATTTCTTCCTCTTTTCTGCAAATATTTACATTTTTAGAGTCCTTCCTCTACGATGGAGGTTATTATGGTCTGTCCGTGTCAGAATATGTTGAATGGCAGGAGCGTCTAAAGTTCACAATGTAAATAATCAAAAAAAAAGAAACACGAGATGTTTTAGAAATATTTAGGAAAATAGAACAATATTCTGTATGATGATGTCTACGAAGTATTTTTTTCACACATATATATATATATATATATATTTATATATCAAGAATATTTTCTTTTTTTTATATTTATTACGAAAAAGTAAAAAAAAATTACATTTTTTTGATACAATTATATCGTGTCTTTATGAATTATTCTTTTTTTTGTGTTCAGGAAATGTAATAAAATAGAATCTGAAAAGTTCACTGTAAAAAAAAAACCTCCGTTTACTTTTATTTGTTTTTGGGTCGGTCCGTCCTTTTCCAGGTAACAACAGAAATACTATGAGGAAGGCTTTAAAAGTTTTGTTAATTTTACGCCTTTATAATTATTCTTTGTTCTTCTATCGATCTAATATTCAGTTTTCCAGAATTGTGATGAACAGGAAATAAACAGAGTTCAGAGTTCACTGGTAAAAATACATAGAAATATTTTTTGCTGACGCAGCAGATTTTTTGATTTATATATTCTTTTTTCTTTTTTTTTTATGCATTATTGAAGCTGAAACCTGTTCGGGGGTCAAAACTCCTCCAACCCTTAAAAAAACAGCTTTAAGGGATTTCACGGACGCATCTGCAGGTGTGTAAATAAATAAAAGTATTAATGTTTTTTATGTTTTCTGTGTTTCTGAGCTCATATTTCATTAATGTCGTTTCTCTGACCTTGAAAAAAACCCAAAAACCTGCCGATAGGAGGAGTGAAAATAACATGTTTTAAGAAAAAGGAGATACAGAAATGTGGGAAATATAAAGTATTGTATTTGACTCTTTGTTTTTGTTAGTGCATGTTTTCATTTCAGGTCCATTAAATATTTCCGTGTTGTTTAAAAGTGACACTGTTAAAAACGACAGACAGTCACGAACATGAACTGAGATTCGAAAATGATATTTCAACATTTTAAGACAAAAAAAAAATGATGTTTTCATCTTTATTGGCCTGAAAATACTCAAATGAGTATTTGACATATTCTGAAGATTAATTCACCAGACAAAAATATTCAAGACGCATTTCCCACCATTAATCTCCTTATCTGACAGACGTGACGGGATCTGATCCTAGAACAGACCGCTGACTTCACAGAAGTCGTTCGGTTGAGACGCCGTGAGGTGAAGGAGACACAGGTGGAGAAACGGAATCATGCCGAGACGCAGACGTGAAAATGTAAATGTGGGATTTCTCCTTTTCTTTGGATTCAGACACATTTTCACTGCTGCTGCTTCAAACTCTCCTCCTCCTCCTCCTCTCGGAGTAGGAGCTGCAGCAGTCGATGATCCCCTCAGTAGATGAACACAGAATGCAACCTCATCCACTTTTTCTCAAGCCCTGAGCTAAAGACGGAGAATGGATCAGTGTGTGTGTGTGTGTGTGTGTGCGTGTGTGTGCGTGTGTGTGTGTGTGTGTGTGATCAGTTCATTAGGGACATTAAGTCAAACATAGCATCTCCAACAAATGTTGACTGCAAGCTGCAGCACTCAGGAGGAACGGTAGAGTGCTGCAAACACACACAAACACACACACACACAGATAAATACACACACACACAAACACACACACACTCGCAAACACACGCACACACACACACATGCACACACACACACAAAAACACACACAGAAACACACACACACACACACACACTCACACAGATAAACACGCACACACACACACTCACACACAGACAAACACACACAGACAAACACGCACAGACACACACACAGACACACACACACACAGATAAATACACACACACACAAATACACACACTCGCAAACACACGCACACACACACACACACACACAGAAAAACACACACAGTGAGCGGTTTATAAATACCACTGGTATTAAGTTCTGCTCGGTAAAATGAAATTCTGTAATATCAGTTAATCCTCATGTAAAGATCAGGTACGAAGGGACGGACAACCACGGACTGAAAATGTGTGTGTGTGTGTGTGTGTATCTGTGTGTGTCTGTGTGTGTGTGTGTGTGTGTGTATTTGTCTGTGTGTCTGTGTGCGTGTGTGTGTGTCTGTATCTGTGTGTGTGTGACTATGACAAGAACTGGGACAAGCTTTGGTGAGATATATGAAAGTATACTATCTGTGTGTAGAAGGCAAAACAAGATTGAAAGAGAGAGAGGAAGTCACACACACACACACACACACGTTAGGTAACTAATGGTGCCGGTGAGGCATCACTCCTGACTCCCGCCCACTCAGACATAGACTCACAGCAGCACAGACTCACAGCAGCACAGACTCACAGCAGCACAGACTCACAGCAGCACAGACTCACAGCAGCACAGACTCACAGCAGCACAGACTCACAGCAGCAACATCTTTCCGATACAGTAGATCATGTTTGGAAAGTGGGCGGGTCTTTGGGGGAGTTACTTTACAAAGGATTAAATTCTGTCCATCAAATAAGACTCTCTCTAAGACCATGAGTCACGCCTCCTCCTCGGTGGCCCCTTTGACCCGTGGTGTCCCCCAGGGCTCCATCTTTGGCCCCTTCCTCTTTAGGGTCTACATGCGACTGGGTCCCACTATAAACGGGATCGGTCACATCCTTCAAGAAAACACAGGGACTCAAATGGACCCGACCAAAACAGACATTAAAGGGTTAATGCAGATAAGTCAGACATCAAACCTGCAGAAACCCAGTGTGACATCTGACTGACACCTTCCTCTCTGGTTCTGATCTGAAGAAGATGAGGATGATGATCTCTCCCGTCTTCACTGGTTACCAGTTAGTTTTAGAACTCCTTATAAATCCCTTCACAGCTTAACTCCCAGCGCCGACCCACATGGTTCTGGGCTCAGCCTTAGAACTCTGCTGGCTGATCCAGAGTCCAGCCTCAGGGCTTAAGGCGACCCGTCTTTTTGGGTCAGCATCCCTCAGCTCACTGAAGTGCTGAGTCAGCAGAATCAGAAACATCCTCCGAAATCATTTCTTTAAGCAAATCTTGTCAAGAAAGTCCAAAACACCGCGTCTCAGTTCCAGGATGGTTCTGATTATTTCTCCTCGCCGTTGGTCTCCTGATGTTCTCCTGATGTTCTCCTGTTCTCTCATCGCTCCAGTTGACCCGGTAAAGTTCTCCGTAACTTTGTTTCGATAAGCCCAATCCAAACACAGACTGTGTGTGCCGGGCCTCACCGCCATCCAACCCGGTATCGAAGAACCACTTAAAGCCTCGCCACTGCCATGACGCCCTCAGAGATCCGCCCACTTATTCCAGCGTCACGTAACGACTGATGATGTCGTTTATTCAGAGGCAGCAGTGAGTGTGTGTGTGTGTGTGTGTGTGTCATCTCTGTGTATGTGTGTGTGTGTGTCATCTCTGTGTATGTGTGTGTGTGTGTGTCATCTCTGTGTATGTGTGTGTGTGTGTCATCTCTGTGTATGTGTGTGTGTGTGTGTCATCTCTGTGTATGTGTGTGTGTGTGTGTGTGTGTCTGTGTGTGTGTGTGTGTGTGTGTGTGTGTGTGTGGGTGTGTGTGTGTTGGAGATGAGGCCAGATCGATGATGATGATGACAGATGCAGCGGTGGGCAGGAGGAAGTCATTCAGGATTCTTGACATGCGGGTCTCGTCGGTTCTGATGAAGACGATACCTTCGGACCGGCGCTGAAGGAGAACATTCATCAGTCGGGCCGGAGGTTCTAATGTTCTTCCAGAGTGAGTTTGGGTCGAGGGCATTTAAAACCTCTTCAGCTAAAAGAGGGGCGACCCGCTCAGAGTCGACAGAACCGGATGAAGATGATTTGTGCCACAGCTTTCAGAACCATTAGGATCCAAATAGTGACTGAAAATCAATGGAACCAGCGCTGGCGGCATCTGAGAGCAGAACCGTCGTCAGCCATAACATTAAAACCTCCTGAAGTCTCATCATACTTTCAGGTTTTTTCATCTTGAGGGTGAATTCAGACTTTTTATTCTAGTTTTACAAATTTTACACTGTAAACGCAAAAATTCTAGAATTAATTATAATTAGTGACAAACGAAAATTTTGTTTATCTTTTATATTAATAATAAAATGTTTAGTGTGGGAAACTTTTTCCTACATTTGTTTTATTTTTTATCAAACTCATCATTTTTGACTCTTTGACTATTATTTATTCCATAAAATCAAATATGATTAAACCTGAACAGTTTTGACGACTTAAAAATGTGTTTCAGGTACTTAAACCTTCAGAGGCCCGTCAGGTCCAAAATAAGTTCTGAGTCTCCTGTACCAGCACATCCGAGTACTGCTGGCAGAAACCGCTCCTGATCCCTCCATTGGATCCGTTTCAGACTTTGCCAACAGTTCTACACCCACGACCCGGTAACGGCAGGAACCTCGGAGCGTGGGAATATTCTCCACCCACCTCTGCTGCGCTGCTCATGCTGTCCAGACCCTCGCTGGCCCGAACCAATAACAGGTAGCGGTGCTGGTCGCCCTCGTAGTCGATGGGTCGGGTCAGGCTTATTTCCCCCGACTCCGCCGAGATGGAGAAGAGGCTGCTGGGATTGATGAGGAGGCTGTAGCTGATTGGTTTCTTCTGGAAGGACACAGCAGGTGTGACCAGGAAGCTGCAGAGACAGGAAGGAAAAAAAACAAGAAACACACCGTCTGAATTTAAAGGTTCAGAATATCAGCATGGTACCGGCGTCGGGTCAGACGGACAGAAGAATCCAAAGCTTGTTATGAAGTTATCGTGAACTTTGAACAGGAGGGGGTTATACGTTATTATATTTATTAGAACCGGTACCGGGGTCCGACCCTCCGGCATTTTTAGAAGATCTTTGTTCTGCAAAGTCGTCCTAATAAAATAACTAAAAACAAATGATCATTTTATATAACCCCATGGTACTTAGAGTGAGGAAGAACTGGATTGATACTGGGAAAGGTCGATTTCGTCACTGGTACAATGCAGGGGACTGGGGGCTTTTCAGGGATAGACCCCTGCTGTTGGGGACGACAGAGTAGGACTTGTTTCTAAAGATCTTTTGTGTGTGTGTGTGTGTGTGTGTGTACGTGTGTGTGTGTACGTGTGTGTGTGTGTACGTGTGTGTGTGTGTACGTGTGTGTGTGTGTACGTGTGTGTGTGTGTACGTGTGTGGGTGTGTACGTGTGTGTGTGTGTACGTGTGTGTGTGTACGTGTGTGTGTGTACGTGTGTGTGTGTGTGTAGAGACTCACGGCTGTCCTTCGGGGGTGTTCTCAGGGATGGCGATGGTGAAGGAGGCGTTGGTGAACTGGGGGGCCCGCGCCCCGGCCACCACGGAGACAACAGCAGGAACGCCGCGGCTGCCCAGCCTGTCGGCGGCGACGACCGTCAGCAGATATTCTCTGTCCCGCTGGAGGGGGAGACCGGTGGTCCGAACCTGACCGCTCTTCCTGTCAACCTCAAAGCGACCGTCGCCCCCTGCAGACCGAAACAGGAAGCGACACAGAAAGCTCATCTTTAAAAGCCAATATGGCGACATGAAATGTTGACGTGGAGAAGGTTTTTTTGACCACTGCTGAAGACGGTGCTGCCTTCAGGAACACTCAGAAATATAAGCACATCCTGAACATCCTGGCATGTATGAAGGGATGAATCCGGTTCTGTGTGATTCCGTCTCAGCGGAAGAACTTCCTGCTGTCACCATAGAAGTAAACCAACATCTACCCAAACACCTGAGGAGTTCAGGCGGGAAGACAACACCTGTGTTTGTTTGTTTGTTTGTTTGTTTGGTCACAATAGAGATACTTGGATGGTTACATCTTTTGACCCTTCGCTGCCCCCTTGTGGATGCATCAATGCAAACGTAAAGGAGGTTTGGTTAGCATAGCGGTGCTTAACAAAGAAAAAGCAACAAGCACAAGTGAAGAAGAAGATCCAACCCACCGTCAGACAGGAAGTACTCCACTTCCCCGTTGTTGCCTTCATCGCCGTCCTGAGCGCGGAGCTGATAGACCAGAGATCCTGCCGGAGCATCAGGAGGAACCACAGCCAGGTAGGGAGCAGGAACCATGATCCAGTCTGGGACATTATCATTCACATCAGTCACAGTCAGCTCCAAGCGGACCAGGTACCAGTCCGGACCTGAGGAGGAGTCAGAACACCAGGATGGCAGATCAGACAGGGCTCTTTTTTTATTTTTTATTTTTTTGTAGCATGAGATCAAAAACGTTTCCGTACTTTGAGTCAGTTTCCTCCCACGCCGAGGTTTCACTGGTTTCACTCTGACTTAAACAGAGACTCATCTTTGTTTAAGTCAGAGTTAAACTGGAATAATCCTCTGAAAACCAGATCACAACACGATCAGGAGGCGGAGACAGAACGCTCTTGTAAGCTCCGCCTCCCCTTCGTCAACGTCTGGAGTATCGGACAGCGTCACGGTTACGCCTGACCACAACGAGTTCAGTTCGTATCAAGGTCAGAAATATCGTTAAACAGACGTCGCATCTGTTTGTTGGCTTCGCAGTCACTTCCTGCGAACGCTGAATCAGAGATGACGGAAGGCCGATGAAGGAGCTCCTCATCTTCTCCCGACAGATGGGAGATACAGATACAAAATATATGACAAAACAATTCCATGAATCAATGGCATCAGAGAGGAGCGTGTGAGGAAGAGGAGGGGATGAGGAAGAGGAGAGTCTGAGGAAAGTTTGAGGAAGAGGGGATGATGAGGAAGAGGGTGAAGAGGGGAAAACCACTGGTGGACATCAACAGGAGACTTAAGACTCAAATGAACATCCAATGTTTTCCAAACATGCAGTTATGAAGTTCACTGTGGAGTTCAAACATCTCTCTCTCTCTCTCTCTCTCTCTCTCTCTCTCTATATATATATATATATCTCTCTCTCTCTCTCAACATGGAGGAGGTGAAAATAAACACCGTTCATTTTATTGTCGGTGAAATGAGGTGGACCGGCGCCTCTGCCACGACCTCTGACCCCCGAACATGGCCTTCAAACTTTCTCGTCGCTTTTATCTTTTCTCTCGTCTTTTGGATCCACAAACAAATGTATTTTTTAAAAGCATAAATGTTTAAGCCCGATCCACAAAACACCGGCGGTGAACTTCGGGAGAACTTAAAGAATAACTGGGTCCAGAACTCGCTGCCTCTGATCTTCTGCCAGAAGCTCCAGATTCTTCAGAAGCACAGCTTGAACCTGGAACCGCTCGGACCCACTTCTACCTCTGGAGGGGGAGAAGAATCCTCTGGGCAACCAGAACCGGACTCTTCCTCAAACAGAATATGGTTCTGCACAGCAAAGGAGACTAGCCTCCAAGGATACTGGAGCAGGACTAACAACAACTCTTCATTTATATTACATCAAACCGGTTCTTCTCCACGGGTCATTATAGAACTTCTAGCTAGTTTATTTTTATTTTTACAGTAAACATGTTGAATTGTAGTAAAACCCGAGTCTTAAGTCACAGCCAAAAGTTGTAGTGTGTAAATGTAGCGCCCTCTAGTGGACATAGATGATGATTTGCAGGCAAAATCCCTTCCTGGAGTCCAGATCACCCAGAGTAACAGATTACTCTCACAGTAACAGATTACTCACTCACAGTAACAGATTACTCTCACAGTAACAGATTACTCTCACACAGTAACAGATTACTCTCACACAGTAACAGATTATTCACACACAGTAACAGATTACTCTCACACAGTAACAGATTACTCTCACACAGTAACAGATTACTCACTCACAGTAACAGATTACTCTCACACAGTAACAGATTACTCACACAGTAACAGATTACTCACACAGTAACAGATTACTCACTCACAGTAACAGATTACTCACTCACAGTAACAGATTACTCACACACAGTAACAGATTACTCACACACAGTAACAGATTACTCTCACAGTAACAGATTACTCACACAGTAACAGATTACTCTCACACAGTAACTAGTATACTGACACTCGTAAAGGTGATTTCAGGACTCACCTGTCCACAGACACCAGGGTGATGCAGACACACCTGATAGTTGGAGATATTGGAGGTTTATTCCGTAGATGTTATTCAGGCTTAAATTTAAATGACTAAATTAAAATAATTTATGGAAATTTGTTTATGCTCCCTTTTGGCTCCTCATAATATTTTATTAAAATAACTTTATGAGCACGAGTCAAAAGGTGGATAAATAAGAGCAAAGATCCACTTCCTGCTGCTCCGTTCTTCTCACACACCTGTTCTCCATCTCCCTCTTGATTAATCCCACCTGGCCTCTGCCCCAGGTAAGCCCCGCCCCCCTCAGCCTGACAGACCCTCTGACGGTCCAATAGGAGGATCCCATAGGAGCAGAAGTTTGGTCATGGCGTGCATTACTAAAGAGTTGTAGAAACATATCGATCATTTACCTATTTAATAAAACGGAGTGTTTTTTATTTACATCTCTTATCTTTATTCACGTCAGGACGACAACAAGGGTAAAAGAAATCAATATTGTTTTCTCTTTTCAACAGAATGACAATCATTCAAAAAGAGACTCAGGATCTTTGCAGCCTCTCGGACAAAAAATAAACACAAAAATACAAAAAGATTTCATCAAAATCAATTTCCACTGAGTGAGAATAACAAACAAACAAAGATGAAGTTCAGGAATAATCACTTAAATGTACTTTCTGTTCTTAAATTGTTGCGTTTTCCTCCGTCTGCTAATATTTGCATATTGATGCCAATGTGAAATTAAATATTTGGAATGTAAATTCTAACTTTTAGTGATCCAACATATGTTCACCGTCGCCTTAATTATTAATATCTTTACTTCATCAACGTTTGGAGATCCAGTTGGTCAGATGAGTGCAGAACAAGACGAGCCGCTGCTGCCGAACTTCCACCGATCCTGATTGACGTCTTTGAATATTACCGACATGTCGCTGATAGATGACAACGTGCAATAATGAGCAGCGTTCACACTGTAAAAAATACGGAAAATAGGGAAAAAATACTGTAAAAAATTACAGTAAATTCCAATAAATTTAAACTTTTTCTTATACTTGAAATAAAAACGATATTTCAAAATGTTGTTTTTTTTCAGAATGAGCACACAATAAATAATTACTTAGGATTATTAATCATAATGTAATAATATATGAATATTTGTATTTTTACTGTAAAAATTTTAAATTTTTTACTAATTGTTGCCTTTAGACTTTTTTTTTTTCTTCTTTTTTTTACTGTAATTTTAACCTAAAAAAAGAAGAAGTTTAAATATTACATATAATCATTCATCCATTAGTCTGAGTTTATAATCATTTACTGTTCTTTTATTGTAATGACCCGTTAAAAAAAGTTTACAATATAACTTTAAGGTCATCGTATTTTACCCTAACATGTTCTACAGCGTCACTAAGTGTTACTGTAAAAACACCGCTGACACCAGATGCCAGTATGTTACCGTAAATTATAGTGATTTTATTTATTTTTTTATATACATTATTATTATATATATATTTTCTTATTTCTATTACTTGTTCTATTATATATTATACTTCTTTTTTTACAGTGTAGAGAGCAGATTCAGGGAGGATTAAAGACGGATGAATGCAGATTCTGACGGGTCGGTGTCGGTTCTACATCTTTCTCCTGGTTCGGAGGATTCGTCTGTTCAGCTCAGATGATATAAAACCGTTAGAGGAGGATTGAAGGCAAAACGCTGCAACACTTCATTTGAATTACTCCCTGTTAATTAGTAATATGATGTTTATTGTTGTTGTTTATGGACTCTGGGCTTTTTATAGTGCGAGAGGCGACGTGATAACAGGGCGGCTGACAGAACGGGAACAAACGAAGATTTTTACAGACAGGCTGTAAAAAAACAGTCTTAAATTATGAGAGGGAGGAAGAAATAAAACATTTGACTGAATAAAAACGATCTTTCAATGACATCCTGTCCGTCTCCTTTCACAATAAGAGTCTCGCTGAGGAGAAACGTCTTGTGTTAACATCTTACATAATTACACAGATGATATAAAAGCGCGGAGAAGTGTTTTCACTGAGGCGGAGGTCCTCCTCCACCCTGTGGAGGGTCCGGTAGATTCCATGGGTGATCGGGCCTTCTGTTCTGCTGCCCCTCGTCTGTGGAATGCCCTCCCTGACCATCTGAGGGCTCCACAGACGACTGACACATTTAAAAAAGGACT